>PVJI01002121.1:0-100632 GCA_004026765.1 Micronycteris hirsuta
GCCTTGAAGAGTTTATAATCAAACTGTTTGTCCCAAATCACAAAGCATTTAGCAGAGTAACTACACGCTCACTCATATCCTATTTCCTTACTAATGACTTCTGGGGAACATTACCATGAATACGACTTTTCTATAAGTGACCTCTTTTCACTGTATTCTCCCAGGAAACTTAAATGTGTATTTCTTTTAAGCAAAAGAACCCCACAGCTCACACAAGCCACGTGCGGAGACAAGAAATGCTTCTGCAGAAGGGCACGATGGGCTAGAAATCCGAGGACCCAGGAGAGGAACTGAGAGCCACGCTCCTCAAATCCACCACACCTTCCTCCCAGGACACCCCAGGACGTGCTAGCAGTTCCGGACATCCAGCAGCCCTGCACTTTGAATAGTCTCTGATGTGAACAAAGGTCTAGTTACACTAACCTTGGGAAACATCAATTACAATCCAAAACCAAGAGAAACCAAATGTTAGAAGCCCCAAGATGGGGAAGACCGCATTCGAATTGTTGGATATTAATGTTTTCCATATGGAACAATTTATCAGTTTGGTCTTAGACCTCCATTAAGGTCACTTGATTATCACAGGATCTGAAAGGCATGGTTTTAAAATGATTTCACCCCCCAAACACACTTCTCACCCCCAGAAATAAAGAAAATACTAAAAATAATGGAAGTGGTTCATGGGAGACAGCTCAGGAAGAAGAACGCCTTTATTCAGGTTTCTTGGCCTCATCTGGGGCCTGGGAGAGCACGTGATTCCTACAACACTATATGATTCTCAAGCACAATATAAAACTCTTGAATATGATTTGCGGATTGCTTAAGAGTGGGTCCATGTGAAATGCCAGGCTCCTCCGCCCTACCTGGCCTTGCAAGGCGTATCAGAGAGATGTACACATCGTGGCAGTCCCTCTCCTGCGGTATGATGAGTTGTAAGAGCTGAAAGTTCTTGCAACGAATAAGCAGATGGCATCCCGTAGCTGTCGTTGCCTGCTTTTCAATGGTGGAAATCTGGCTGTGAAGAATCTACAACCAAAAGTTAAGGTGTATAAGCTCAGCACAAATAACTGATGAACACGACAGGGAGTGACCCAGATGTCTGAGCCACACAGAGAGACAGGCAACACCCCCCACCCTGCAGCTAGCTCAACACCTGCGCTCAGATAACATGAACTGAGATGTTTGGGGAAAGAACCAACTGTCTAATTTTATCATTTTACTTTTCTTTTTTTTTAAAGATTTTATTTTTATTTTATTTTTTAGAGAGAGGGGAAGGGAGGGAGAAAGAGAGGGAGAGAAACATCAATGTGGTTGCCTCTCAAGTGCCCCCGACTGGGGACCTGGCCCACAACCCAGGCATGTGCCCTGACTGGGAAATGAACCAGTGACCCTTTGGTTTGTAGGCCGGCATTCAAACCGCTGAGCCACACCAGCCAGGGCTCATTTTACTTTTCAATGCCGAGCTTTCTGATATCCAGGCTCCTTATCTGAAGGCAACTATTCAGCGTGCCATTTTGTACAAGTCCAGGTAAGGGAACATTTTGGTTGTCCAATGTTGATTGCGGTTCATGGCTAAAATTAAACAAGGTCATGAGAAGTTAGTAAAATAAACCTTGCAATCAACAAAAGCTGGAGATGATTCCACTGGGAGGGGCCACCATGCTCCTGAATTCCACATGGAATGCTCAAGTTCAACAGCAATTTGTGCTTGTTTTCTAAGCTGTTGGGGGTCAGGCCAGCTGCAGAGGAGGTTTATTTTGAAGGAAATCATGCTGAAGGGTATCTTTGTTGTTTCAGGAGGGTCTCTGCTTAGTCCTCACTGACAGGGTTTCATTCTTTAAATTCCGCCCCAGTAAGTAGGACCTGCCACCTTCTGCTGAAAATGTGACAATGTCTATGGAACACAGAAAGGGCCAAATCTATAATTCAGGGATTCTGGCGCTGGTCATTACGTCACAGTGAGTTGGCTATATAAAATAAGAAATATCCAGTGGTCTCATTATTAAGGAGCAGAAATACCTGATGCTAGGACTCTTCCCTAGCTTTCCTTTACTTTTTTTGTTTTTTAAGTTATCAGAAAAGGAGGAGATAACAGGATGAAATGACTATATCTGGCATACTGACATTTTTGAATCTCTACTCAAAAGCTGCGACAAGAACCACTTATATCTCTGGCTCTTTCTAGGTCTATCTTTGATGATGGCCAAATAATTAGTGTTTAAAATGAATAAAGAGATGTAAATTTGACTCTGTACAGAAAAGGGCAAAGATCACATTCCCAAAACAGTTCTCTGAATACCCAAACACCAAAACTCAGCCCACCTCACCCTGGAGACAAACCAAACAGTGGAGAATCAAACTTTACTTCAAACAATGTAAAGTCCAAAAGAAGGAATGCATACCCATGTTTCTTTTCTTGTGTCAGGTGCATTTTCCACGAATATGACATGAGTAGCCGTCAAATACAAAGTACCTAGGGCTGCTTTTTTAGAAGATATTCGATCTACCAAGCGGACATTTTCGACCTGGGAAAATGAATTTGACACAGATATAGTTAAAGCACAAGAGCTAGTCACGAAAATAAATAACAGGCAGGCAATCTTGTACTTAATCCAAAATGCAATACTGAAAATTCTCCCAATAAGAAAAACCCAAATTTGCCCCTTAAATTAATTAGGTCATAGAAGATGAATCTGCAGATCAAAAGATGAAAATTCACCAATTACTTAAATATAATCTCAAATGTACCACAAAAGATTTACAGACCCTATTCTTTAAGGTTACCCTTTCTGTGTTTTAAATAAGTCAGCATTTGCATTTCACTGTTACTATATAACTCTAATTGAAGGCAGAAAATGTGTGCATCAAAGTTCTGAGTTTACACAATAACTATGTATAAATTACTTTCTATTAGAAAGCAAATAATGTACTTTCCTATGTGTTTCTCAGTTGTAGAAATTGTCTCAAGGCAGGAAATACAAATACACACCTGGGAGCAAAAATTATCAAAGAAATGCTCTGCACATTTACAAGGGAAACTCCCCAAATTAAGATTCTTACATTCATTTATAATAAAATATGTCTGACACATGGCATTCTTACCACTGAGCTAATCTGAACGGTTAGGAGTGATTTCTTGGAAACCGTTTTTATCAAGCATACATTTGTTCCACGCAGAGCAATTTCAACGATGTGGCATCGGGATCACCCCAATGTGAAATGTAATGGGAGTGACAGGACAAGCTCTATGGGACAAGTGAAAACTGCAGACGGACAGCGGCTCAACCCTCATCCTTCAAGTCAGAACGGTTCTTTGCTTCCATGAGGCAGCTTAGGCTAATGAATCATATTTGCTCCATCCTTTAGCCCAGGGGAGAGGCTGTGGTCCTGATAGAATTGGAGAGCCCAAGGCCTCTTAACTGCTCCAGGGGAGACCCAGTGGAGGATCTGACCTACTGAACCCTGTTCAAGACAACTCCAAGGGCAAACAGCACTCAAGACACCCATCGGCTCCGTCTCCTCTGAGCACTTAGAACCGAACCAGCCTTCTGGATCCCATCCCACTTCTTCCTAATTCTGGGGATCTAATGACGTGAATAAAGAGTTAGGTATTTGAGACATTGTCTCTACCCCAGGGTGGCTGCATAGTTCCTGAGGCCTTGTGAATGGCTATGATTCATAAGGATGTTCCTTGATGGACCTATCACCTTACCATTTTAAAAAGTATTTCTTTTGTTACTGATATGCTCCACTTTCTTTTATATGGGTGCTCATCCCTGTGTCTCTTTTGTGAATAGTCTTCATATCACTGATTGACTTCCCTACTAGGTGATCATCATTTCTCACACATTTATCAGAACAGTTTCTACAGTAAGGATAGTAGCTTATGGCCAACTTCTTATGTGTTTTTATGTCTTTAACAAGCTTTTTTACTGGTTCCACTAATTTTTTCAATCAAGTTACTTGGATATTCTGAGCAGAGAGGAATATTTTCTGTAATGATTTGCCCCTTTCTTTCCAGTATTTATACCTCTCTTGCCCTGTGTTTAATGACATGAAATAGAACCTTCAAAAGGACAATGACAGTGGTGACAGCAGTCACATTTGTGTTGTTTTGTTTGTTTTTTCAATAACAGCTTTATGGCAATATGACTCACAGCCCATACAATCCACCCATTTAAAGTACACTATTCAGTGGTTTTAAGTATGTTCACAGCATCATACACGTCATGATTGTGCGACCATTGTCACAATCAACGTTGAAGCATGGTCACCATCCCACGTGACAGAAGATCTGTGCCCATTAGCAGTCTCCCCCAGCCACCCCAGCACTAGGCAACCATCACTCTAAGTCCTACCTCTGAGGATTTGCCTGTTCTGGGCATTTCATGTAAATGGAATGTGTCATACTTTGTGACTGGTTTCTTTAACTTAGCATCATGTTCTCAATCTATGTTTTATCCAAATTCATCCAATTTTCGAACGTATTAATACTTCATTTCTTTTTAATACCAAGTAATATTCCATTATATGGACATACCACATTTTATTTACCCATTTGTCAGTTAATAGACATTTGGGTTGTTTTGATTTTTCATCTATTATGAATATTGTTGCTATGCACACTCTTGTACAAGTGTTTGTGAGGACATAGGCTTTAATTTGTCTTGGAGACATACATATATATATATATATATATATATATATATATATATATATAGAGAGAGAGAGAGAGAGAGAGAGAGAGAGAGAGAGGTCTGTCCAGAAAAATCCAGACATTGTTAATATAACAAGAACAGTTTGCACAACAGCAATGTAACCTGGCAGCCAAGGAGAGTGGGCTGGAATGCACATGCGTGAACAATGATGACTTCACTGTACTAGTCAGTGGGGGTGGTAGATGCCGTTGAGTGAGCATATTGCATTAAGCTTGAACATTCCTCCATGGAAACTATTCAGAAGCCACAGCTATGGGTAAATGGTGATTGGCAGCTTCATCATAACAACGTGCCTGTCATCACATCTCGTACAGTTTTTTTGGCAAAACATCAAATCACCCAGGTGACTCAGCCCCTCTACAGCCCAGATTTGGTGCCCTGTGACTTCTGGCTTTTCTCCAAACTAAAATCACCTTTGAAAGGGAAGAGATTTCAGACCACCGATGAGATTCAGGAAACTACAGCGGAGCAGCTGATGGCAATCGGGAGAACTGTGTGAGGTCCCAAGGTGCCTGCTTTGAAGGGGACTGAGGCATCACTGTTTTGTGTACAATATTTCTTGTATCTTGTATCTTCTTCAATAAATGTGTCTATTTTTCATAGTACATGGCTGGATACTTTCAGGACATGCCTTCCTTTCCTAGGAAGGGACTTGCTGGGTCAGGCAGTAACTCTTTGTTTAACCTTTGCAGGATCTCCCAGACTGCTTTGCAAAGTGGCTGTATCAGTTCATATTCCCATCACCAAGCATGAGGGTTCGGATTTTGCCACATATTTTTCAATACTTGTTATAATCTGTTTTTGATGACAGGCATCCCAGCAGGTGTAGGATGGCGTCTCATTGTGATTGTGATTTGCATTTCCCTGATGACTAATGATGTGGAGCAACTTTCCGTGTTTGCCCTCGCTTTTGATGGGGACACTCCCCTTCTTCATCATTGAGTCTGATGCTGACATTTTTTATCACATTGTGGAAGTGATCTTAGTTTACTAAGAGTGTTGATGTTTGAAGATCAGCAATAAACATTATGCCATTTTAATCGTATTCGGATGCATATGTGCTTTTTACTTTAGTACTGTGTTATCAATAATAGCAATAGATATCTTAACCTTTAAAGAAGTCTTAGATTCTTAGCATATGACCAACTTGGGAATAGTGTATTGATGTTTTAATATTGCTTACATTTTATCTATGATAAGTATTTTGCTTTGTTTTCATTCTTTTATTTTTCTTCTTTGCTTTTAAGAGAGATTGGCATATACCAACCTATTTGTGCTACTTTTATTACATGACTTCATCTGGGTATGATTACATCAATTAATTAGAAAGATTTCAACATACAAAATACTTATTTGAAACACATACAGACCCAAGGACATACTTATTGATTTTAGAGAGAAAGGAAGGGAGAGAGAGAGAAAAGGAGAAAAACATCGATGTGAGAGAGAAGCATCAACCAATTGCCTCTCATATGTGCCCCAGCTGGGAACTGAACCCACAACCTAGACATGTGCCCTGACCAGGAATCAAATCCGCAAACTTTCAGTTTACAGAACAATGCTCCAACCAACTGAGCCACATCGGCTAGGGCTACAGACACTTCTTTATACAAAAATAATTCTCTAATAATTGTTTCAATTTCTTATATGGTTATAAAACCATTCAGTATCTCTATTGCTTACTAAATCTCATTTTTCTATCTATTTTATTTACAAATTATCTTCTAATTGCTAATTTTCAAATTCTTACAATGTTTTAATTCTAATCTGTGGGTAAATCTCTCTCTTTATGTCTTCTCTCCTTTTTATTTTTTTTGTGGTTAGATAGGCAAAGGTTTTTCTTCAAAGTAACAGGTCTTGGATTTATTAATTTAATAATTGTTCTCTCTCCTAATTGTTCATTTCTGCTTGTGCTTGTTAATGCATGCCTTACCTTTCTTTCCTTGGGGATATCATGTGTTTTTTGTCTCTTTGTTAATTTCCAAACTTTCAGGTTCAATAGTCAGCTCATTAAGTTTTCTTCTTTTTGTTTAGTGACAAAAATTTAAGTCCAATCATTTTCCTCCAAATAAATCTTTGGCTGCATGTTTTATTATTCTTACTTTCTAGATGGACCATAACTGGAGTTTTTATTTCTTCCTTGACCCAAGAGTTTTTAAGGAGAATATTTTTCAATTCCCACATGATTGGATTATTTTATTTAAACATTTGTCATTAAACATTCTATTTTAAACTAACTGCAACAAAGATATTGTGGAAAAGAGTTGTGGGAAGAGAGAAGGAAGGGGATATATTATTTTTGGAACATTTCTATGGGAAAAAAAGCTAATTTGCATGCTAAAATGTGCTTAACTAAATTAAGCAGAGGTCCAGGGGTGATACACCAGTTAACAGTATCTAAAAATGAAAATCAAGTCATTTCCCTGGTACTTAAGACTAATGAAACAAAGTTTTATTGAGACAATCACATTGAACATAAGATACTATTTTGAGACAAAAAATATTTAGTATGAATTATTCTCCCTACAGAAGTGAAGGAAGTAGCTATACCACTTAGCTTATTTTTAGAAAACCCCCATAGAACTGAGCAAGGATTGCAGATGGCCATAGATTAGAATACTTAATGAGATGTTTTCCATGTTTTCATGTTAACTTTGGAGGCTGCTGCAGGAATATTACATTTCAAAAGTTGGCACTAGTTTTTACAGGTCCCACAGCTGTCAAAAGCAATTTTGAAGTAGGGAGAGGAATAAAGGAACAAAAAGCAAAAAGGGAAACACCAACAGTGTGACTTCCCAGTGCTCTGTAACAACCAAAGAAAGTGGTGATGAGATTTAAAATTCAGTTGCCTGAGAAATTCTGTGAAGACCAGGAGCCCTCCTCGCTTCCACCACGTGGTTTGCATGAAGGTAGCCAGAGCTTTCTTGACTGTGACTGGGAGCCAGTCACCTCTACATAAAATGCGATAGATCTCCAGAATTGTGCCACCGTCTTGAAGAAACACGGACTCAATATCGCTGCCTCATTGCTCAGTTAACTTAATTCTATTGCATTGACACCATAATAACCTATATGGTAATGAGGCTTCTTTCAAACTTGAAGAGAGATGACTCTTAGGAAACCACCAGCGTCCCTAGACAAAGTTATCACAGTTCCTTTGCATGTTCCTAGAACTTAGTATGTCTTAGTAAGCTTAAGACATACTAAGTATTCATGCCCTGCAAATGGCAGCTCATCTACGCAAATCCTATTACAATCTATCATTAATTCTTGAGTGTACACTTTTCACCTTCTGACACTTCTGAAAATGCAACGCATCTTATGATTAATGTGGTAAGAAGACATTGTGCTATTTAAGGGGCAGTGCTTTTGTCCCTTTGTGGTACATAAAATCTCATGCATCTTAAAGTCACTGATGCTCTAGCTTTGCTGAAATGCAGTGAAGTTTGCAGTCGTTGGCACATAAATGGTATCTGAAACCATGGGACCAAAAGAGGTTTCTTAGGGAAAGCCTATAAAGGGAGAAGAGATCTGAGAAAATGCAACATTTCAAGGTTGGATGAAAGAGAAGCATTCGGAAAAGTCAGCTAGGAAGGAATGGCCAGTTAGGAGAAAAATCAGGAGAGCATAATGTCAAGGGAGCATGTGCAGAAGCAACGATCTAAGAGAGGAGTGTTTGTGTCCAATGCAGCTGAGAGATCAAATAAGGTGAGACCTGTACAATGCACACGGAGCTCTGTGACATGGAAGACATGGAGACCTTCGCAGGCGTGGTCCTGGGAGCGCAGGCTTCAGAAGCCATCGCACAGCGGCTGGAGTGGTGAGCTCACAGGAGCTGAGACAGTAGAGGTCCCAGTCCCTGCGGAAGTGAGGTCGGACTGGGTGGAAGCCAGAGGGGCACGGCCTGGCCTTTCAGACTCCATCCCAAAGCAGCCAATGGCCAAAGTACGCAAAAAGCTTTCCAGAAGCAACTGGCATGTCAAGACGTTTCCAAGAATGAAGCCTATTAATGATGCCAGTGAGGGAGCATCTCCAGCTGAGATGCACATAGGATAAAAAGCAACTCCTGTGAGGAGTAACTTGTGAGGGATATGTCTTAAAGGATTAGATTAGAGGGCCACTGGGCAAGGATTTGTCCTGCTTATGCTGAGGTCTCCCCGATCCTAAGAAGCTCTCTCCTCCAGTTTAAAAATCTGGTCTTTAAAAAAACTGAGGCATATACTGATTTATGTAATGTTTTAAGATTCAGAAATATAGAAGGAAGGAGAAAATAACCCCTAGTCTCAAAATTCAAACACAAGCACTGTGAATCTTTTGGTACATTTCAGAAAATATCTATCCATCTCATTTTAAGCATTGTTGGATTAGGTAGTGAAGGGCTGGGGCGATAATCCAGGGGTGGGGAGGAAGAGTCTAACCTCAGTTTTTTGCTTTATGAACCTTCCCTTGGCCCCAGATCTTCAGAGGATTGGGCTTTGTCCCATAATGCCTTGATGAGCTGGGGAGGGTTGTGCAATTAAGTAAGGGGCAGGTTCTAATTCTGCATAGCAGTGTCATGGCTCAGAGATGCATAAATGTTTGCTGAAACACTCTTTACCCTGAACAAATCCAGTGGAAGTGGAAGACTAGGCCAGAGGTGAAAATGCAAACCTCCAAGGGAGTTGGTAGAAATTCTGGGGAGAGATTTGGACTTGCCAAGGGGATACAATGGGGGTGTTCTGAATTACTTTACCAGTATCTTGTGGATCAGGCTGATCCCAGTTGTCATTGGCTGATGTAAAACTTATCAGTAATAACCAATATGTATAGAGTACTGATTCTATGCTAGGCACTGTGCTGCCACTTTGCATATCTGACCTCAGTGAACTCCCTCAGTAACCCCAGGAGGTTAAGATCTTACACAGTCCCCTTTTCGGGTGTGTTTGGAGACCTGACAGGTTTCCCCCCGGTAGGGAAGGTCTGTCTAACCCCAAAGTTCAAGTGCACCAAGGCAGTGAGCGCTGCTGAATACCTTTGAGGTCAATGTAGCCCTGTTATTCAAAATCAATATGCTTAGAATAATCAATGGACAATTATTTTAAGTAATTTTATACGTGAAATAAGAATCTGCAAATAGAGTGCTTTAAGACAAAAGTAGACTGTAAAACTACATTCACAAAGCACTATCAGAATATGCTTTGAGATAAACCCAAAGACAGACAGCCTGGGAATGGGGCACCAGAGCCCAAACGCTGGCCAAGGAGGAGTTCAGGAACCTCAGGACTGAGAAAAGCGAGAACACCAAGCATCCAATTCAACAAAACGCCCATGTGCTGCACTACATTAGGTTCTGAGAAAAAGAAAAGGGTGAAAACAAATGATCAAGTCTGTCTCTCCTCAAAAATCGTACAGACTCCGTGGAAAACACTGTGCCCTGGTGTGATAGCCTTTTCATTCCATCCCTGCTTGGTTGGGGTTAGACAGAGAAAAGAAAGAAAGAAAGAAAGATTTCATGAGTTTTTCTAGGCCAAACTGAAAAGCTTCAGTGAAAACACCAGACCCCAGACGGTAATGCCAGGCCTGAAATGGGACACCCGGCTGGGGATCACAACCCCAGCTCAGTCCTTCCCTTGCCTCCTGGAATCAGGAGGACCCTGTAAATCACTGCGAGACAGAGCCTCTCAGCCATTCCCCATTGCACCACTGACTAATGGCAAGCTTCCTAGAATAGGAGCCTTTGTACCCAGCATGCCAAACACTGGACTGATGAACATATTGGGTTCCAGAAGCATCCTAGATGCTCTGGGAAAGTAAAGCTGTTCTGCAGGACAAGAAGCCCAAAGTGCAGGGGAGGGTTACTTGTCTTGAAAAGGACAGAAGAAAAACTTACGGTCCCGGCTTTCCTTGGGCCAAAGACGCTCAATGCCATACAAATTAGGCTGTAGGTCACTGCCACCCGGGGGAAGAGATCCAGAGGTTGTTGAACAGGGAAAACTCAAAATGTCTGCAGCAGCCAAAACCTAAAACGAATTTATGTTCCAATCTAAGAAAAGCAGCTAGATAAATAGTGTGTTGTGCTAAATTTGGTATCATGACATTTTCTGACTCTACCAACATGAAGAATAAAGTATTTGTCTCTGAGTCAGGAGGGCTAGGCTCTGGGCCTGGTTCTGAGTTTGAAACCGAACTGCTGGGCGCAGGCACCTGAGTTACTGTCTCTGGGCTTTGACTTCAACAGAGGACTGGACGGGTGTTTCATGTCTGTCTTCAGCCTCACAGGCCAGAGTTGTAAGCCAGTGGCACCACGGAGTAAAGCTAGAAGGCACACAAAATGGCAACAGTGAAAATACACACAATAATGATTCCATATTAAACCCTGCAGAAATTCAGCTTCTCGGTAACGTGGGTGGCCCACAAAACACCGGTGATTTCCTAAGGTCAGGAAGCACCAGCCTCAGCCTGAACAGGTGCCGCACAGGCCGCTGGGACAGGCTCAGAGGCTGCGCTGAACCCCACATTCAAGGCCGAAGGGGAACGAGGCACACGCCTGCTCCAGCACACTGCTTACTGTGTGAAAGAAAGTGTTTTGGTTGCCCTTCTTTAACAAAGGACATCAGATCAAACCTTCTAAAGAGTATTATAGTTCATCTTAATGCTCATAGAATTCTCTAAAGTAAAATTAAAAAAGAATTATGTAAAAATGTTTGTATCAGAATGCCAACCTGACTTCTGAAACCATAATATTTTAAAATCTACCTATCTAGCCACCCATCTTTCCTTTTTTTTAAACAATCTAACGATGATATTCAAGCTACAGGGCATACAGACCAATCTGGCTTCTGAGTGCCCGCCCAGGAAATTTCTGCACCACCAGTCAGAAAGCAGCTCAGTGACAAGGAGGCCTGGTACAGAGACCAAGCTGGAGACCACCACACGAATGAGGAGCTGAAAGTAAAGGCAGAGTTCATCTTTCCTAAAATGTGCAATTGTAAGCAGAACACGTGAGCCACAAAATGTGTACAACACAAGCGTGCATGTGCACACGGCAGTTTAAAATGCACGATAATGAATGTCCGTCCTTTAGACTTTGCGTGATGGTAGCACAGGGATAGGAAACCGAGGTGAAGGCTACACAGCTGGGCCTGGAAGCTCCCGGGGCGGGAGGCTGCCCTTCCACATCCAGGGTCTTGGGCGCGGAAGCTGTTCTGACCTAGAGCAGTGCCCACACCCTGCTACGAGCTAACTGTGGAGAGTCACACTTGGGCCAACCCAGGCCTAATTTTCCGGAAAAGATGATGGTAAAGAAGGAAGCACAATTGTGGCAGATTCCTTTCAACTAACTTCTCCCTTGAGCAGAGGGGGTAGAAGAAGGAAGGGTAATAATAATAACAATACTCATTGACATTTCCTGAGCAACTACTGCATGTCAGGTATTGTACTAAGTGTTGCCCATACACTATTTGTAACCCTCACTGGGAGGGAGATATGGTGAGCCTATTTTATAAATGATAAAATAGAAGGGCATGAAGCATATATCACATCGACTGCCCAAGGTCTCACAGCTAGACCTCTCCCGTACTTGACCTCTTCAGTCCAGTCCTAATACTACAGAGTAAGGAAAGGCAATGGCTCAAAAGCCTATCCTCCATTTCCCCTAAAATGTCAATTAGAGAGTAATTTGGTTGACAAGGAAAGAGCTCTGGCTGAAGCCAAAGCCTTAAAAACTCAGAACACAGCAGCTCGGTGAGGCATTTGAACCCCCTGCTTGCTCTGGAGGGGCAGACCCCCAGGGTATCAGGGAGGCCTGAGGAGCCTGGATACCTGGGTGGTCCCAGGACTAGCTGGCCAGCATCCTGAGATGGGCACCGGGGTGTTGCAGGTCAGAGGGTGCAGTGACCCGCAGCATGGGGTAAGAGCTTCAGGAGTCAAGTTTCACTTGTGACCAGCCACGCATTAATTATAGACACAGCCACCTTATTAGGAATGCGAAATGGTTTTTCTTATGGTAAGTGTCCCTGGGTTGCTAAGATGTTTTAAGTTTGAATGCACAGATCCTGGACAATGAATGATTCCACCCAGGAACACCTGCATATGTTAGAGAAAAAGCACACATCTCAGTGGTTAGTAATAAACAGTGATCAGTGTTGTACCACTCAGTTCTGTATGGTATATTTGAAAGTTGCTAAGAGAGTTCTTAAAAGTTCTCATCTAAAAAGAAAAAAATTTACTGTGTAAAGTGATAGATATTTACTGAATTCATTGTAGTAATTATTTTGCAATATATACATAATATTAAATCATTATTTTGTACATACCTTAAACTTACATATTTCAATAAAACTGGGAAAGTAAAATGATATTGTAAAATGTTACATAACAAATTTACTTGCAAAAAAATAAAAATAAAAGTTATTAAAAGAAGCATTTTTTCCCTATTTATAAAAAATTGCTTAAAAAAATAGAAGATGGTAGTCATGAAGCTTCAGGAATTTTCAATTCCAGCTATTTGGTATAAAAATCAGGAAGACCAATCCTCTCAAAAGCCAGATTTCATCTGTTTAAAACTGTAAAACCAATGAAAGTATTTTCCCAGGACCATTTATTCAGAGGTCAGATATTGAGGGAAGGGCAAAAATCACAAAGCGTCCTCCAAGAAAATACAAGACACGCAACCAAAAGAAATACAAGATTCTGCCCTTCATAAAAGCCATAAAAGATCTTTGCTGTAACAGAGACAAATGCACATGGAATATGCACACTGAGACTGTGTGGAAATAATCCTATTTTCAAGCTGCCTGAAAAAGTAACTCTTTTAAAAATGTGTTCTATCATGAAGCTAAATTATTTTTTAAACACAAGGTACTTATGAAAGAACCCCATGAAAATCAAATAGCTGCCATCCATCAGCTTAAACTTGCTTAACTTAATTAGTTTATTAATTAATGTTATTAATTTGTTGAGTGTGTACTCTGTACCCAGAATGTTTATCAAAAGGCTCCTAACTAGTAGCAGCGCCTGTGGAGTATCTGACTCCACCACTAACTGTCAGGGCTCTTCCAGGAGCCAGAGACAGAAATCTCAGCCTCATAAGGCCGAAGCCGCAGGAGGTTTTTCTGGAGTACACATCCATACATGACAGTGGTGGGGCTAGCTTCGGACTGGCCAGGGGCTCAAGGCCCCCAGCTCCTCACCCTGGCCTTTCAGTCAGTCCCCCTCTCCACCGGCTCTCAGCTCTCTGCTTGCCATGGGACCTACCACATCTACGCCCAGCGGGATGGCGGCAGCACCCGCTGCCTCCCCCACGCCAAGCAAAGACTGGCTGCGTTTCACTGGGTCACATGCTTACCCTTAAACAAGTTGGTGTGGTCACGGAATGACATGATGAACAGGTGGACTGAGACACGTGCCACACACCAAAAACACACAGACTGGGAGCAGAGCAGGCGTGACCCCTCGGAGGGGCCAGGGAGGACGGAGGACTGCAGCCAACACCCAGCATACTGTCACCCAAGTGGTCATCCCCCCACACACCTTCATCACAGCACTCCCTTGTCAAAGCTTTCTCCCCTGTTCATCAGGGCCGTCCACAACCAGGCCCCATCCTACGCTGTTAGCAGGTGCCCTTCAATACTGCAAAGCATCCCCAGTACCCTATGATAGATGCTATTCCCCAAAGATACATCCATCCACCGGAATGTATGCATAGGGAGATAATCCTGTCTTCCCTTTCTTCCTCTGTCAACATCTGCTTAGGCTTAAGAGCCCGCACCTTCCATTAGACATCCCCAAGCACCAGCTTTTCTCTGGACAGAGCCAGCGCCAGCCTGGATAACTGCAGCTGCAGGACTTGAGACCTGGAGACACTAAAACAAAGTTTGGGACAGACTCACAACCCGAGGGGTTTAGACACACCACGGGTAGATGTTCGTAGAAAAGTTCATCCTAGCAATCTTGATCTAATGTTTACAGGTCAGGTAGAAAGGCAGGGTGAGCTCCTCCAGGCTATCTGGTTATGCTGGCTGTGCAAAACATGGTACCTGATGCCCATGTTTCTATAATTTTTTAGCCATCTACAAATCTCCAAATAATTCCAATAACTAAGACTGTACTCTGTGAAAAATGTAAGCTTTGCAAAATCTTCTTTTAAGAGAAGAAAAAGATCAAATTTCTTATATAGATAAGGATATTTTTATCCAGTTCAGGTCAAGGTGAAGAAAATACCTTGATGACTCAGCCAGTCTTGAATGCCTATAAATGGTTAGGTTGTTGAGTTCCACCTACCTGTGCAATTGTTAAAACAGGAGATTGGACTGGCATTTAACCAAACTTTAAAAGTCCTGAGAGGGATAATAAAGCTAAAATAGTTAGTGACACAGAGGAATAGCTAGTTAAGAAATGTGAGTGCTAGGGATTCTTGGAAAAGGCAGAGAAGAGAAAAGGGAGCCCATTTTTGCTCCGAGGACTCTATAAACATCATGCCACCAGCCAACTGTCATAAATAAAGAGCCAGCTGCTTGAGAGTTTTGCACAGGGCCCATATAATTTATTTTGGTAGGATGACCCTGGATGTGTAGGCTTCAAAGAACATGCACTCTTGAAGAAGAGGACAGTCCCAGGATTTATTTCAACACCACCTTAAAATAACCTCGACCAGAAATACCATTTCCAACAAGCACAAATAAGAGAAAAAGAGGAAGAAAGATGTTGAGAGGAGAATAAATGAAGAGCAGATGCTGGGCCCGTGGTAACCTGGAGAGGAGACGTATGGGGTGACCCTTTCAAGATAGCTGGTTTAACGAACTATAGAAGTGATCCCTGAAAGTATAGTCTTTCCAGATAGCTGGTTTAAGAACAATAGGCATTTAAAAGAAGAAGTATGGAAGAGTAAGACCTTTCTAGGAAGCAACATAGAGAGTCAAAGGCTTACTTTATTGTGATTATTTCCCTGTAAAAATATTTCTCACAGTCTAAAATGCTTCTGAAGTTGACATATTTTTGACAAAGGCACTCACGGCAAAGTCTAAATCGGCCACTCATATGGCGCTTTGGGGCTATAAGAAAACATCTCTCTCAGGCCAGGTTGGGCCAAATGGGACTTACAGCTGGCCCAAAAAGAAGAGGCAGCCTGGGCACAGAGAGAACCAAGTCACACACCTCCCATCCCCCCATCTTCTGGCAAGTCTCAGTGCCAGAGGATGGAGGGGTACAGCCTGATCATGCAGGGCCAGGCGTGGCTCCAGCTCCTTTACACATTCCCATGCCTCACCCCTGGGCTCCAGGCCTCCAAGGACAGACTCCATAATTGGCACCACATTTTTCTCCTTCTCCTCTTGCAGGACAGCCCTCTTGGAGCCCATCAGTCCCATTCTGGGAAATGAGGATACAGCAGACATAGGGATAGGAAGCTTCTTCTGAGGCCCCATGGGAAAGCCTGCACTACTGCCCTGTCACCAAGAACAATGAGTTACCAAGGACACTGGGGTCCCCACTCAGCCAGCACAGACAGCATGTTCCCTCTGGCCTAATACCCAGGACCCACCTCCTTAATTCTACCTTTCTTCTGCCACCCCTGTCCACAGTGGTCATTCTCTACCCTTTGGATTGCTGTGACCCCTCTGGTCATTACTATCTACTTTCCATTTATCCTACACTGTCCATGATATGGTATTTTTACTGTACCACTCTGTTTCCAAGAACATACAGCATGGAGCAAAAGAAGGTTACAATTGCGAGTATGCAAAACACAGCTTATTCTTGTATTATTATTTATTTTTCATTGTATTATTTTTCATACAAACAACTCTAAAACTACCTTTTCCCCACCCTCCCTATATATTTTCAAGGAAGGCATCAGGGTTTTTTTCCTCCCCTAATATTCCCTGCAGCATCATAAAGAATGCTATGCCACACTTACATTAGAACTGACAGCAGAAGAAGGAAATAGGATACAGAGTCCTTAACTTACACCAGCACAGAGATTTTCCTGAACAATACACCAGCACAGAGATTTTAGAGCAACGTACAGCCTTCAACTGTAGGGTCTTTAAGGACAGGCACTACGTCTTTTTTTCCCCAGCCTTTGTATCCTAATGCCTAGCACACGTGTGTGCTAAAATATTTGTCCAGCGAATGAAAATGAACACCACTATGGTAAAAACAAAGCATACGAGGGCATTTAAGTAGAACCATATATGATGAACTGGGAATGCTTTGTTTTTGAATTTGAATTTTCAGACAAGAAGGTTAGGAATATTCAATTGTGGAAGATGTTGCCAGTACAAGAAACAGAGATGGAAAAAAAAGAATTTTCATCTGCAAAAGTGAAAACTAAATGCCATGGCACTAAAATGGAACTAAAACTTCTGCTTTTTTTTTTCCACAGCTGGGACATCATACGCAGCTGTAGTTGAACAAGCAGTCTACATAAACTGATGTGAACACAGCCAGCAGGTAAAAATAAAACTGCACCATTAAACTAAATCAGAGGTTGCCTGAGTGTGTGTGTGTGTGTGTGTGTGTGTGTGTGTGTGTGTGTGTGTGTGTGTGTTCAATTAGTCTCCATACTGGGTGGAGGTTTCCCAGTTGCTGTGGAATCTGAGAAGTTTTGAGAAAGTTCGTTTATCTTTGCTCCAGGTCATGTGTTCCTGGTGTGGCTGTTGTATATGAATACATAGTTCAGAACATTCTTATTTGGAAATCTGAGCCTCTTCAAGACACCAGTGTCCTGCCAGTGAAGGGTACATGGCGGAGCTGAACTTGAGTTACTGTGCAGGACGTTTTGGCATGCTGCCAGTTGCAATATCTTTTGCAAGATTCCTTGGGATGAAAGTTTTGGTGACAAGGGTTTTAAATTTAAAGCAAAACTAAAATTGTGAGCTGGGACCCTGTTCAAATATAATATTTGTATTGAAAACCATACTTATATATTCTTGCAAAGTGCTTTTGAATTAACAAAATATTAGCATAATTATGTAATAAAATAAGGGGAAAAAGAAGGTTAAGAACCAAGGCTGAAGATGCCAAAGCTTGGACACAGTGTCATATTAAACCATGTCCCTGATTCCTTCACTCAAGGAATATTCACTGTACACCTCTCAGCTGCCAGGCTCGGTGTTCTGGGTGCTGGGGATATAGCTGCGGACAAGACAACATCAGCTCACATGTGCTCTGCCTGGCCATGGGTGGGCAGGGGACAGGCAACAAACAAAGACACATGTGCCAAAAGGTGCCAGGAAGGAAATGAAAGTAGGATAAGCAGTTGGGTGCGGAGGGGCATCAACATGTCCAGGGAAGTCCCCCCTAATAAAATGACTGGCTCTTTTAATAGAGAACCAAAGTCAGTGAGAGCCAGCCATGGTGAACGCTGGGAAAGGAGCTTTCCAGGCCAAGGAAACAACACATGAAAGGCCCTGGCCCAGAACTGCTTTGACAAGTTCAAGGGTTTACAAGGAGGTGGGATGTCTGATGAGAGTGTGGGAGGAGGGACAGAATAGGAGATGAGGTGTCACCAGCAGCCACAGCGGTCTGGAGGGCCTTCCAGGACAATGTTAGGATGTGGGCTTTCTCTCTGCATAGGGTGGGAAGCAAGTGCATGGTTTCCAGGGGAAGTGTAGCAGGGTCTGGCAAATACATAGTCTAATGAAGATCTAAGGTCTTGGCTTACAGAGAAAAAAAAAAATATATATATATATATATATACAGGGAGGGGCAAAAGGAGGTTTGCAGTTGTTCATATGGAAAATAATACAATAATTAATAAATAATGATGCAAAAGTATTTCACACACTCACAAATGTGAGTGTATCTCTAAATATATACAGTATTCTGAGTAATTGCAATATTATGTTTTATCGTTTAAGTCTTTTCTACAATGTAAGTTCCACGAAATTAGAAACCTTGTCTTGTTCACCATTGGATGTCCAGGGCCTAAAACAGTACTTGGTACATAGGAGGCACACAAAGAACATTTGTCGAAGGTATAGGTAAATGAATAAATGCATGTATGGTGTCTTTGTATCTACCCACTTAGTCAGAAAGGCAGAATCCCTTTCTTAAACCAGCCGGGCCGTTCAGTCCAGGGTGGAAGTCAACTGCACCTGCCCATTCTCTGTGCCACATGATCCTAAGGAAGGAAACGTTCTTTCATAGCTGGGCAATAAATTTATTTTTCCGGGAATCTCTGATAAACAGTGTTCTACTAAATGAAAAAGAAGAGAAAAGTAAACACACAATTTTTATAAAGTTGTCATAGCCTGCCACAAAATTTTAAGTGGGGGTTATTTTTAAACTATTTTAAATGGCTGTGGGAGGAAGGGTTGGGCTTATGTCCTGGGAAGTACTTCTACTCCCAAAGGCTTCGACTAGCTGTCCAGCAGGGGAAAGGGCACTAGAAAAAAATAGTTTAGACTGTTCCTGGCCCAAGAAATATGGGACAAAATGAGCTTCTTGGACTCCCTCTGAGTGAAACATAAGAACACAAAACTGAAGCATCACATGGAACAAAGCCATGGAGTCCTGGGTGTTTGGTCAAGAGGTTTAATTTCATGCATACTTCACAGCTTGTCCAGTTCACAATGGAAAAAACAATAAAAATCGGGATGAGAAAATGTATGTCCATCTGTTCTGAGAAAACAAGCATTCCAGATACCATTTTGCTTGTGGCTGTATGACAGAAGTGATGGCCAACCCCAACCAGTAAATGACATAAGCTGGAAGGGAAATGTTGAAACTTTCTAATAAGTAAATAAAGTGGACATACACAGGAGGTTACAGTTTAATATCTTTATCATTCTTCACTGATGTTTCAAGGTGTATAATCCCTTCATTGTATCCCCGTGAAGCTTTTAATGGTGGCACAAATGTTACCCTGCTACTTTCATCCATTGATACATACAAATTACCAATTATTAAAATGGAAAAAAGATATAAATAGATAATTCAGAAAAGTAACAAAATGTTCAATAAACATATCTTGGAAAACATATCACCCTCACTACTACTAAAAAATACAATAAAATAACAAGATGTTATTCTTCCCTTAAGTTAGCAAATATTTTTAAAATAATAAAGCAACAGTACAATGACACTATATCATGTTTTGGAAACATTTTGGAAACTCATTCGGCACCACAGATCAACCCTAAAATTGTTCATCTCTGTGATACAACAATTCCATCCTAAGGGGGTGATCACACATGCAAATAATAATTAATAGACAAGATGTTCATCATAACATTGCTGTAACAGCCTTCTGGGGAAATGATTAATTTGATAATGACATTGCCATAGGATTAAAAAAATCACAGTCTTCTAAAAGCGTGTTTTCAAAGATCACAATATAGAAAGTTAAAAGAAGTGTACTATGAAACAGAACTGGGCAATTCTAAATTTCCAAACAAACAAAAACTTTGAGTATTCATGTGATGAAAATAATGACTAAAGGAAATATACTAAGATAATAACAGTGGCTAATATCTATGTTGATTCTACTATAGAATCAAAAGTCATAAGCTTTTAGAACCGAAGAAAGACTTGTTAAAAGAAGAGAGAGAGCTTAGTGCAGACGGCATAATGATGGAGAAAGCCACAGAGAAAGGGAATTTTCTCATGACTCTGTTGAGCTCTGTCCCTCACAGAGAGAACATGCAAATGAGATCCCTATTTTCAAATGGATAATATGGAATTTTGTAATTGTACGTTGGTGAGTTTGACATGAATCCTAGGCAAGATTCTAAAATGGGTTCTTTAATGGAATTTTGTATGAACCTAGAAAAAGAAGCCATCAATCAGCAGGAAGATCAGTGATTCACTCAGACATCATCGCAGATGACTTCATTTCTTTCTCTGAATGAGCTCATTGAGGAGGTGATGCAGGACGAGTTCATCAAATGGTAGATGACATCAAACTGAAAGAATGAGCACATCTGCTATCACGATCGGAATCTTAGGACATGGGGGCTAGCGGCTTCAATCCCTAGGAAGTCACATCTGCCTAATTTCTCCCTTAGTTAAGATCTTGGATGAGGTAATAGAGGGCAAGTTCATCAGTGAATGGTCCTAAACTGAGAGGAATAGCAGATGTGCATCAGGATCTAAAAACAACGTAAGGGATTAAGCAGTAAGCTAAATCCAATGAAATAACATTCAGCAAAGATAAGTGCAAGACACCATCATTCAAGGAAATAGTAGAGGAGACAGCCTCACAGCATCGTGTGCAGAGACAACTTCGGGGTTCTCTTCCACAGTAAGCTCACCAAACGGCCACTAAGCTGCAACTCGAGGATATATACAATTTAGAAAAGAGTTATCAAATATTGGTCTCTCCCAATTCAACCAAACCTAAAAGAATCATAAGTTGTTGTAACTCACTGAGTAAGCAGGATGGCAACGGGGCTTAAAGCCAAGGCAGTGGGTGGCGGCCAGAAGGGGCGCTACTAAGCTAACAACCCAGGTAGGAGGAAAGGGTTAGGGAGGAGGCCGTGTGGAAGGAAATATGTGAAGGGCCATTTCCTGGAAGGAGGGTTGATATACAGGCAACATCCTAATCGAGCTCAACTCCATTACTAACAATGACAATGAGACATCTTTTGACTAAATACAAGAAAAACTTCACAATCATGAGAGCTGTCCATAGTCATTATGGACCACTGGGGGACACAGTGAGCTCCCTGCATCAGAAGTGTGAATCTCAGATAGCTGGGCACTTGGCTGAGATGAAATTCAAACAGAATTCTGGCCCGTTTCCCATTGGATGCCAGAAATGCCTCCATGTCTTCTCTGATGAGTCACCCAGACTCCGCTTGGACACCACTGTGCTTTCATAGGCGAACTAATTTCTCTTTTACAAACACGTGCAATTGTGGGAAAGAAGTTCTCTATTTTGAGCTAAGATCTTCTCCTCTGCTCTTTGGGACTATAAAAGATTTTGCCTAAACCCTGGGCCATATGAGAGGCTTTCAAATACAGAAAGATATCCTGTAATAAGAATGCTTATAAGACCTTTCCTACTCTCAGTCATTCTACCCTGAGAAAAATACATGAAGAAAACGGTACCAGGGACTTTCAGAGGGGCACAAAGCCCAAATCCCGAATAGTGGAGACACGCTCAGCAAACTGCAGTCACGTGAATAATATGTAATCACTAAATGAGTCGGTGGACGACTTCCACATGTGAGTTGTAGATGAACAGCTGAGGGCCAGCCACAAATAGGTAGGCTGCTGGGAGCGATACAATGTTCTGAAGTGGACAGTGGTGATAGTCGCACAACATGGCAAATGCACTAAAAAGCACTGAAATGTACACTTTAAAATGACTGAAACAGTAAATGTTATTTTCATTCTATCTCATCAAACTATGCACCATCACAAAATACATATCATTAGATATGCTATGTATTTTACATAATATATTGACATTCCCAAGTACTTAACACTAGTTCCACTAGAACATTCACAACACCCTAATTACTCATGGGTACAGCACCCAGGAGGCCTGGATTACTAAAGCAAATACTAAAAACTGAAGTGCTGAAATCAAGAATTATTCATTCCTTCTCTTATTCAAATATTAATTTACTTAGCGTGTGCTTACTTGGTGCCAGCAACTGGGTTAGGTGCTGTGGATCCATGGTGGATCCTCACCTTCACAGCACTCCTGGTTTAGCCGGGGAGCTTGACATGAAACACATCACCACACAGATAAATATAAAACTTGTAACCAGGGGCAAAGGGGAAAAACACTGCGTTCTGGGATAGAATGTAATGGGCAGATCTGATTTAGATGAGGAAGTGGGCAGGAGTCTCTTGGAGGAAATTATATTCAATCTCCAAGATGAGTGAGTGAGCGAGGCAAAGAGTGAGGCCAGACTATTTGCATGATGAAAGGATAGTGCAAAGGTTCTGAGGCCAGAGCGAACCTGACATGTTTGAGAAACCCACGAGGCCAGTGGTGATCGGTGGGTAGTAAATAATGAGACTTACGGAATGAGGCGGGAAAGTAAAACAGGGTCTGCCCATATAAGGCCTTACGGGCTACTCTGGGGTTCTCACTTTGTGTCCTGGGTACAAAGGGAAGCCACCCACGAACCTGAGCAGGGCAGTATAACAACCAACTCGGGCCAAAGCAGCACACCCAGGTCCCCTCTGTGGAGATGGGAGTAGAAAAGAGCAAAAAACACACTAGGAAACCAATTAGGAGCTGAGGAGTAGCTCAGATTGGGGGATGGGGTAGAAAGAAGGAAAGACATCTTCAAGATCTGCTTTGAAAAGTCATCACATATTCTAATTTACAACTCAGATTTACACATTTGAAAAAATAAATTGTTTTCTACAAAGACCAAAGCACGAAAAGTAGGGATTATTTAGCCAGAACCCTTAGGCCCAGCAGCATCATACCCAGTACCAAACCAAATCCTGCAAGCTTGTCAAGCTACTTCTAAGAACTCTGAAGCCCTTTCTTTACAACTAAGTAGTAGTTGAGCCCAAATTATCCCTGCAGGGTATTTCCTCATCAGCAAGTTTTCAGAGTGGTACAGAAAGCCAGACAGTGAAGCAGAAACTCAAAATTTCACTGTCATGAGTCCAGGTAATGCTAGGTGTCCTCACTTCAACCCAGCTGCAAACTAGTTTGTCTTGGGAACATTCAGAGAGGAACCATGCTGGGAGAGAAACACCCTGCTTAGCACATGCTCTGTCCGAGCCTTCAGTTAAACACACCCCCCCGCCCTCCAAGAAGAAACATGTTCCAGATTATTCATGTGCACCTGTCTTCTTAAGAGGCACTCCTGAAACTAACGTGGAACAGAAGAGGCTGTGATGGAGAGCACGGGGTTTACAGAGGGTGAAGGAATGACTTCCACAGTAGTAGGAAAGCAACTGTACGTTGCACGTGGATGCATTTCTTGTCCTCTTAGAATAAACCTCTGCTGCCCACACAGTAAAATCACTGCAAACCCAGACTGGGTCAGATAAACAACTCTGCGTATGCTCCTTAATCCACCCAAGACTTGAAATCGTGGAGTTTAAGGCAAGCTACTGGTTCAGTACTCCCAAGTGTAACAGAAGCACATAATAAAGATGGGTACGACCATCAATAATTATGTTCTGCAACACACACTCTGTAAGTATTCTTGTTCTTGTTTTCATTTATATAGTGAAAATTCACTCAAAATGTAAAATGAAAAGAGATTTTGTTCAGCCTTGAGGAGTCATTTCTATTCTTATCACTTTAAGGTTCTCGGCTTCTTTAAGGTTGTAACTGATAGATTACAGTCCATCACATCGACACAACTGCATGACAGCTGTCTCGGTCGCCCCCGATCCTTGGTGACTCCTTGCATGTTAAGACTCTGCCCTCCTAAGAAGGCTTCCCTTCCCCTTTCTAGCAGAGCTCATCTTCCACCCATTCCCCTCTCCCTGCCCTCTGTTCCTTGTGCATGTGTCTGTCCAGATTTCCAGCTGCCCCCTCTTCCAGACTGGGAGCTCATTGGCGCCTCGTGCTCCTGGGTCCTAGCACAGAGTCTGCTATACGGGGGCCGGCACATGCTTGTTGAAGGAAATGAATGAATAAAGGAATCAGGCCCACCCAACCACTGTAGGTTTTTAATTTTTTCCACCTGCATCATCTTAAATGTGAATGACCGGCAATTCAATGACATTTCAGACAAGTCTCCATTTTTGCCATTTCTTTGCCTTTCCTGACAGAAGAGAATTGCTGATTGGAAGCACTGCACTGCTTGGAAGGTGTTCAGGAAAACCAGTTTTGAGAATCAGGGAGGATACTGCTTGCCACTCAGGTTCACACACATAGCTTCCCCCAGAGGGAGTGTGAATAAAGACTAGGAAAGGCTTTTACTCCCCAAATTCACATCCTGTAGGAAAATGATGCCCAGTGCCAAGTCACCCTACCAGTCTTGCTACTGATGTTCACAGCAGACCTCGTTCTCATAACGGGCCCCTCCATCGTGACAAAGAAAGGATACCCTTGGCAAGGGCAGAGAGAACCCACGAGTTAAAGTCATCATTCCGGAATAAATTATTTAGCACCACTTAAACCCTGAAAGCTTTGAGCCACCCTCTCCTGTGGTTTATGGCACTCTGTTCTACGTTTACAATTTCCCGATTGTGAAGCAACAATTTAATTCCATCATGCAAAATCAATACAATTTAAATTTACTGTTGGAACTGACCGTCTCTGGCAAATGAAAATGTTTATTTTTCCACTGACCTGAGATAACTGTAAAGACGCTTTGACAAAGAGGTACATAGGAACCATTCCAGAATTTAAAAATGAACTCTTCCTACCAGACTTCCGTAAGACCAGTAAGCAACAGACCCCTTGGGATGAGTGGGATCCCTGGGGCCACCCAAGTTCTGACCACTCAGACCCAGCATTGATGGACCTGCCAAGGGCCTTGGTTTTGAACCTGACATCACCCTGGAAACGAAAGAGCTAGCCAATAGGCTTTCAAAATAAACGCTTTCCCTCATTCAGAGTTTTCATTAGGGATGTGGACCATCTCTTAAAACATCTCTAAGTTTTACTACTGGTGCACTCTAAGATATGGCAGTCAACGTCCCCAGGATTATTTAACTGAAACAGTCAGGGATCAGTCTCTTCCACTGAGTGACAAAAGCTGGTGTTCAAAACGCACCAGTGGACGAATCTATAAGCTGCACTCTTCTCCCCAATGAACGAAACAGGCTGGAAAATGGAAGAAGACGGAAGGATTGGTATTATCGAACCTGCAGGGAATATTGATCGTAGTCCTGTGTAAGGTCCTCAGCAGCTGATAGCCTGAGGATGGGGAAGCCGGAGGGCGAGCTGGGTGAGCCTGAACCCTTAGATTCGACAGCTTTTCGAGTGCATTTAATCCACGTGCACCTAACTCAATTTCCTGCATCTGCCATTAAGAAGGCTTCCTTTTCTGCTCAGAACAGCCAACAGAAAAATTAAATACATAAATAAATAAAAAAGGCAGCCGCAACCCCGCGCGGGATCAGAAAAGAGAATTTATCAGCAGACCACCAACACCATTGCTCAACAAGACAATTGGGTTCCCCTCCCGTCCATCCCGATGTCCACTGCGCACCCCCAAGGACGAGAGGTTAGATGCAGCATCAGCCAAGTAGGCCTGTGAGGTAGCAAGAGAAGGTGAAGCTCACAGGGCACCGGGAGATGCTCCGGGGACTGCCACCGCCTCTTCCTTGGACCGCGGTGCTGACTCGGCCAGCGCCCCGCGGGGAAGCTAGGCCTCCGGCCAGCTCAGCATCCCTGCTCCCGCTCCCTCCTCCGCCCGCGCGCGGGCCACCAACCTTGGGCGTGCGGATGTGCTCCATGGGGGCCCGCGTCTGCAAGATCCTGAGCGGACGCGGCCTCACGCACCTACGCGCATCCACACCGCGGCGCGAGGGGCGCGGGGAGGGGGCTTCGCGCCCGGGATCCGGCGGCTGCGGGGCTTGGCTCCGCCTCCAGGTGCGGCGGCACCGGGCGCCCGCGCGGCCCTAGAGCGCGTGTCTCGACGCTCCTGCCACCTGCCGGGTCTGCTACCTGCCCCGCTGCCGTTGACCCGCCTCGTCTCTGGCTGGGGTTGCCAGAGCGGGAGCCGGTCCCTCCCTTTTAAGAGGAGCAGCCAGCGTGATACTGCGGGGCTACTGTTCCCCAAGACACAATGGGGGCCTTGTGTTGGGCGTGGCTTCTTGGAGGAGAGACGGGGAATCCGCTGCTCCACGGGCCCAGGGACTTCCTTCCGGAGAGTCCCAGGGTGCGTGGGACTCAGGGTAGAGCCCCCAGAAGGTTGCCACAAGCACTCCAGGCCCAGCCCAGCCCAGTGGGCTCTGTCTGTACATCTCAGCACGCGAGCAGCCGGGGTCGCTTTTGGAATGAGGGTGGAAATAACAGCAACAGCGTTAGTACCCCAGGAGGTGATCTGGTAAGTCAAGCATCTCTCGTCAACCTGCAACAACACTGTTGGAACGGTTGGAAGACACGCGTCTCCTGGGCACAGCGTTGGGTGCTCATCCGACATCTCTTACCTATAACTGAACTGAAAGATACGGAGACAGAACAGCCATCACAAGGTATCATTTTTCCATTTATGGTATTAACAATAGTTGCCACGGAGAGTGTTAAACCATTAGGAAAAGCCAAAGAGAAGACATGCCACCACCTCCCGCCCCACCCCCCCACACTGTTTTTCTTGCAACCCTGTGTATACAACCCTCCACCGTAACTAAAATTTCATAGAACTGTACATAGTTCTTAGATGACACCTATTCAGCTTTTTCCTAGCTCTTACCTCTCTTTCCAACTAGATTGTACATTCTTTGTAGAGACTTCTAAACCTCCTTTTTTGTCCAGTGCCTGCTAGGCACATTGCAGCCTTCCAAATAATTTTTTATTTAATCAACACAGTGTTACGTTTATTTTTAAATTTCTGGACCTCCTTCACGTATTTTTTATAGTTTCATCTGGGAGGCAATTAGGGCAAGTACTAACAACCAACATTTGCATGTGAGAGAATTGCCCCAGCGCTACCATTGCTTCTGTACCTAAGAACACGAGGAACAGAGTCAGGAGCACTTGGTATCAACTCAGCCCTGGCTTCAGTCTCCTCATTAACAGTGAGGATGTGCTCAAAGGTAGCTTCAGTCCCCACATCCCAGCAGTATTGGGAACCCTATATCCATTTGGGGGATCCATTTTGAGCGATTTAGTGATCTTGAAATTCTGTGCTTTCAGGGCTCTCTGTCCTTCTGCCGGCGTTTAATCAAGGGTTTACTCAGTGAGTAATTTTTGCAAATATTTCTGACCTGTTGCATAGTAGCATATGTTTTTATTTAAAGCACCCAAAACACTAATTGGTGGTCAAAAGATGTAAATCCAAAAATGTGAAGAGCCTAATACAAAGGAAAAGTTTCCTGATTAGTTAAAGAAGACAGCTTTTGCAAATCACAGCCATAAAATTGACATTAGCTTAAAATGAGTCAAGGATTATATTCAAATTATTAGGACAAGTCGACATACAGCAAGCTAGAAAAAAACAAAAGGGAAAGGAGTCTCTGTAAGTGAACCTTTTATTTTCATCTAACGGAGTTCTGAGGAATCTCTCTTGACTTGTCCCTCAGCCCCAGCCCTATCCAGGTTACTAAGTCACAAACCGTGATGACCTCTGACAGCCATGCGGCGCTTTCTGGCACTTACGCTGCCTCAGATCCCCCAAGTGCCACTGCTTCTCCAAAGCACTACCCAGTGGGGCAGAGAGATTGAACAAAACAGCAGGAGTTGGAGAGCAGTGAAGTGGGAAGGCCTAGTGCACATGGACATGGCTGGCCGTGTTGGTCCTACATAGGGTAAAAAGTGAACCGCACCATCATTTACGTAAGAAACGTTGATATTAGTTGACTGGTGGTCAACTAATGGAAGATGCTGGATGATTGAAGGGAGACCCAGAGGAGAAGGATACTAAGCTCAGTCATGGTGATATGGATGACACCAAGGAGATGAAAAGTGAGCTAGCTCAGAGGGCAGCAGAGTACATGGAAATGCCCAAAGCAGCCTCAGGGGGAGTAATCTACTTGCTACATTTTCTGTATTAACTCTACAGAAAAATAACTGAGAGACTGGAGATCATTTGTTCTTGAAATTTGATACTGGGTATGTTTGGCATGAACCCCCAGGTCACTTGGATAGATGTTGCCCGTCTGAGTCTTCACACAGCAGAGAGCTCTGCATCTGACCGCAGAACCAAGAGGTGAGAAGGGGAGGAAAAAAAACGTATTCTTCTAACACTACCTGATTTACAGATGGAGGCACACCCAGGTTTACACTACATCAGCCTTTGCCCAGTATTTGTGAATCCTGCATGGAAAATATGTATATTTCCACAGAACTATTTTCACCACCAAGCAAATATTAGACAATAGGGTTAAGACCTAGTTACCTGCATATTCATTGCACAACTTCCCTCGCCAGGAAACATCACAATTGTGGCCTTTTTTCATCAGTGTGAGGTTTCAGTGATTTCCACCTTGTGAAAATGGTAGGTATGACTCTATGTGTCAATATTTAATTCCGTCCTTCACGGGCACGCAGGGGACTACACCCTTCGATCCTATTACTCTTGGTTGGGGCCTTGTGACTAGTTCTGGACAATCGACTTGTTACTTTTGGGCCAGAGCTTTGCAAAATCTGTGTATGACCCTTCAGCTTTCTCCTCCCTGATCTTGATATTTGGAGGACACCTAAACAGATTATAAAGAGAATAATGAGGATAAATTTATTCTGAATACATGACATGACTATGGCCCCGCCTACTCAGCATTAGATTGAAATGAATGAAGAGAGAAGTAGACCGATTCTTTGAGTTGTTCCTTGGAAGGCAGCTGCTCTGAAGACTCACAGAAGATTCCTTTGAGGGAAAGAACAACTCTTTGTGGTGGCTGTTGCATGAAAACCACTGAGAGCTGGAGGTTAAGTTTCATGCCGTGCCCAGCCTCATCTGACTTTATAACGAAGGGGCACCTAAGAGAGTCCAAACACTGACAGTGCCTACTTCTGTGTTTCCGATCTTTCCGAAGGAGCTCGTAATGTTGTTCCAAAGCTCTAAGCACACGTGCCATGTAACAAGTCCTCAGCTACTTCAGTGCCTGTTGCCAAACTTTTTCTGGAGAACATCTTGCTAAGAAAATTTTTATCACACAGACCTTCTAGTTGTAAATAAATTGCCATAGCAATTTTTAAATAAAAACTTGATATTAACTGGGAACTTTCCCAAAATCCTGTGATCTTCAGTGGCCTGAGGAGATTTGGATACTTATCAAAAAACTTACAAGACTTTTTCCGGAATACTTACATCTCTCTTGGGGCAACTAAAACGTCTGCTCTGGCCGGGAAGCCAGAGGTGCTTCCTCGGTGGGCAGTATTGCTAATGATTACAAACTCGGTCAAGTCCTACTCAGCACTCTGAAACCCCAGTGGTCCCTGTGCTGTGGTGGGGGGCACACCTCTCCCAACAAGCCCACTCTCAGCTAGAACCTGTTAGCTACCAAATATGATGCAGTTAGAGCTGCATTTGGGATTCTGCTTGGGGGGAAAAAAATAGCATCCTCACCTTCAGGATTTTTATAAACGGGATGATGCAAACTATGGATGTCTGTGTTGGCGCAAACCTTTGCCAGATGCGCCAAACAAGAACTCCCTGGACAGCAGGCAGCGCGGCCCTTTTTCTAAGAACCAAGAGGGAGACTCTAGGCCGGAATAAATAGAGCACTTAGGCTACGAACAGGGAGGCTTTGACATAGTCTCTTATCTGTTGTTCTCCCTCTGAGAAGGTGCCTCCCTCAAGCCCGAGTTTCTGTCTTCAGACCACTTGTTATGTTAATTGCTTTTGACTGCCACCCCTGCAACCATCACTTGTACACCCATAATTCCCATATTAATTTTCCTGGTCCCAAATTCTCTCTCTGTCTCATGTATTATATTTCCATCTACCTGCTGAGTACCTCTACCTGGATGTCCCATCAGTGCCACAAAACCAGTTGAGCGCGTGGGCTCCGGAGGCAGCCACGTAGTATTCATATAGGTATGTAGTATTCATTCAGATATGTAGTATTCCTATCACGGCTCTTGCGTGTGCTAGCTGTGTGACCCTGAGCACGTTTTTAAACCACCCTCGGCCTCAGGTTTCTGTAAGTGGAGATAATGAAAATATCTGTCTTGCTTTGTTTCTCAAGCCAAAAAGTAGGTATTTCTAATAGGAATTTTTTTATATTATTCCCTACCTTTTTGTATGTGCCTGAGGTAGTTCAAAATAAAAAATAGAATTGATAGCAAAAACTGGGGGATAGTTACACCTTCTTCTTAGCATGGATGTGACAATTCAGTCAGATGAAACATTTAACATGTATCGTGACAAATAGTTCTTGAGTGCGGCAAGCACTGGGCATAAATATCTGAACCAAAACAATCCCAGCCCCTGCCCTCAAGATGCTTCCTATCAGCTATTATTATGATATTGCCTTCTACCTACCACCAAATGCTCCCCTTGACTTCATTATTTCTTCTGTTGATCTCAGTCACTCAAGCTCGAAACCTTGGAGTTTGTCTCTTACCCCTCCACAGCGTTGCTTCAACTGGCCCTTCCCTTCCTTCCTCACGGTCATTACTCTGGTTCAGATCCGCAGTGTTCCCACTTGGCTGGAATATGCTGCCAGATTAATCTTCATAAAAAGCAACTCTAATCATATCACCCTCTGCCTTAAAAACCATCGGCGGTTTCCAATTGCCTCTGGAATGAAGTACCAGTTTCTTATTCTGTCCTGTAAGGCCCAGCCACGTCCTCCTGCTTTACAAGCTCAGCAAAGCCAGTCACTGGCACTTCCTAGGTGCTCAATATGTATTTGTTGAATGTATCGATTAGTTAACCAATCGCTTTCTGTAGCCTGCATTTGCTCATCTCTCTGTCTTTGCTCACCCTGTTCCCATCGATCAAATCCTTTGAGGTTCATTTCAAAATGTGCTTCAACATTCCCTCCAGATGGCACTCTTCCAAAATAACACTGTCTGTTCATTCCAAGAAGCAGAGATCATCATAGCAGTGTATTTTCATCTGGAAGTGTAATTTTATGTGGCTGTCACAACTTGTCCACAGGGACTTTGATGAGTCCACGATCCCAAGAAAACCATGTTGGGCCACTATTCGGACAACATCGTGCTCATTAGACTAGATGAGCAGAAAGTAGCAGGAGCCCAAGATGCCCAAGATGCCCAAGTAGGGCACACGTGTCACAAGGTGGGAGGTGCATTCTGGGAAAACTCAGGGTCCTGCCGCCTCAGTGAATCCTTGGTCATCTGGAACATGTTGCAATGGCTTCTCAAGTGTGAAAGGCAAGTTTCTTTCCTTTGCACCCTGACTGCTTTGTGTTCTGAGCTGTCTGAAGCTAGCCACAAGGGCTACCAGCTCCAAGCGGGATCTCTGCAAGAAAAGGCTCCCCATCTGATAGGACTTGTAGTAGAAATGGATCAGCCACAGTGGCCTTTTGACCCCAGCAGGTCCAAATATGCTCAGGTGGCTGCAGTAGGCAGGGGTGTGGGGTGGAGCCTCCAGCATGCCGCAGCTGCAGAAGCAAAGCTGGTCACTGGCATGGCCCACCCCTAGCCCAACAGGGCTTGTGTGCTCATTTTTTTAACTTAAACAAATTTTAATTGTGGTAAAATACACATAACATAAAATTTGCCATTTTAATCATTTTAGGTGTACAGTTCAGTGATTCTCACAACAAATTTTCAAGCCAAAAAGCTAGATACAAAACCACACATACACTAAGATCAGAATTCTGTTGTGAAGAGAGTGTGTGTACGTGTGTGTACGCATATGAAAGTGAAGACACAGAAAGTAGAAGAAAGAAATGTACAGACATGACAGTTACATCCGGGTGGTGTGTTTTGTGGGTGGTTGTCATTTTCTTTACCTTTCATTTTTATACATTACAAATATTTGTGTTGCCTATTTTAACAGTGATAAAGAGTGTGTATTTTAAAAGGTCTGTTCAATAAAAACAAGTCATCGTCTACAATCATGACAATATCATGTGTCAAAACAAACACATTTGTGGAGGATACAGTTTATTTAGTTGTTTTCTTAAAGCATAAATTGGATCCTTCCTAAATTTCAATTCAAAAGTAATCTTTCTGAGAAGCAATCCCTTTTCAAGGATAAAATCAGGCTTACTTTCCATGAGGAAACTATAAAAACAAATATCCCAGATGGACAACAATAGCTGGAAAAAGATAAGAGGAGGGAACTCTCCCTCCTAAGTTGTTGGGATCTTGGCCAAGCTGTTCTTACAAGCAAAAATAACAAAAAGTAAAAAAACCCAAAAAACAAAAACCCCGAAGACTTCTCTGTGAGGTTTAGTCAAGTTTGGAGGAATGTACTGTGGTGCTTTAAAGCCAATGTTCTACACTAATTACGTAATTGATCTTTAACTTTTAGTAAAAATCCGAAATGCATCTTCAAGGTTTGGGTAAAACAATGAGAAAATAGAATTTATGTCATTCATAAAACCTTACCCTAATCTCCCTCCTCTTTTTTATTCACACGTGGATACTAAATATTGGCAAAACACAAAAGATCGTGGATCCTGCCACCAGGACAATTGGAGATTTCTAATAAACAGATGTCAGAGTTGTTCTTTGCTTCCATTAGGGTTTCTTGTGGAGATAATGACTAATTTTGAATGCTGGCTCTGCAAGAAAATTCTTCTTTCTTTTCTTTGGCAGAGAGACTACTTTTGCAGACAAAAGCAGTGAACAAGGTTTGTTCAAAATGGTGAGCTAACAAGGACCTGGTCTGGATCTAACTTGTCGAGAACCACCTGTGTTGGCCTGGGGACTTGGCTGCTGCTCTTGACTGTGCTGCACTGAGAAGACATACTCAGCTTGAGCTCAGCACAAAATAGGAATCCCATTGTTGGCAGGTAAGACCAATCAGGTTTATTTTCAGTGTTCTGTTATTGATTATTCTACTATTTTGCAAGGAATCTCCATGGATAATGACAAATTTATCAATGAATTGTAGGCTAGAAACCATGGGGTAAGCAGGTTGTCTAGTGCTCCGATTTCACAAATGATAACTAAATTCTTCAGAAGGTTATGCAAATAGTGGCACTAATTGTGCTACTATGTGTCCCATGTCGAACTCCATTATTACCATTAGGTCTACATCAAAATGCCTGAGGTCTTTCTTGACCTTGGCTTTTTAGGGACAGACCTCCCGCCTCCACTGTGGAAGCAGAAGTAGTGGCCTGGGCAGACTTAAGTGATAGGGGTGCCAACAGAGGCGACTTCCTTTGAAGACTCATATCTCAACTCTTTCTTCTTTGGGCTGTTAAAGAGCACTTGGAAGTCTTTATGAAATAATATTCTACCAAGATATAGGATTACATACATATAACTATATCTGTGACTATTTCTACAGTCATTTATAGACTATATCTCAACCGAAATAATGTGTCAATAAAAGATCCACTTCTGGGATGTCCTTGAATTTTGTGATCATATTTGTTAGTAATTTGTTCATTCATTTTGGTCTTGGAAACAGCAAACACAAAAGATTTTTAAGAAAATTTATGGGAGAAAAAAATCGAAATAAAAATCATTCTATTAACTTTTTCTGAAAATAGAGAAAAACTGATTATATTCTATTCTAACTGGTGGTGTTCTGGTCCAGCTTTTGATAACATTGTCTAAACTCTAAAAGTTTGGAATTAGAGAAAAAAAGAGAGGGGGAAAGTGGAGGCTGACTCAACAAAGACCTTCTAGTTAGTGGCCCACCTCCATGTGTCCGGCATCCCTGAAAACCAAAGCAGTACAGTAGACTGGACAACAGGGCTTCCATTGCTATAGTTTTAAACTATTACAAATCCCTAAGAGTGGTGGAAAGGGATATTATTTATCTCTTTGAGGATGCATAATGCATGCACTAAACACCAAAAAATAAGGTAAATACGTAGAGACAAAAAATAACTGTTTTTTTTAAAGATTTTATTTATTTATTTTCAAAGAGAGGGGAAGGGAAGGAGAAAGAGGGAGAGAAACATCAATGTGTGGTTGCCTTTCACATGGCCCTCACTGGGGTCCTGGCCCAACACACAGGCATGTGCCCTGACTGGGAATCGAACCAGCAACCCTTTGGTTCGCAGCCTGCGCTCAATCCACTGAGCTACACCAGGCGAAAAATAACTTTTTAAAGTAATTTTTATCTCAATTGTTTGCTTGGCCCACTTGAAGTGGCATTCTCATGAACCGGAAGCAATTTGTTTTAACATTAAGAGAAGCTCACTAGAAAAACTGTTGCCTAGGACGGAGCAGGAGAATGTGACAACGCTCGTGGACGGCACTGAAATATTGATGGAGAGAGAGTCAAACACCTGACTCCTTTGTGCTTTGAGAGAGAGTAGAGGCTGCTGAGGGCCATGTCACTGCAGTGGCTTCGGGAACCTGCCCGGGTCTTCAGCTCTCTGGAGTGTTCTCCTGGATAATTCCCAGCCCTTAACATAAAACTTTTTCATTCCCATCATTCAAACACTTGAAGTACCAGTCATGAGCTTCAACAATCTCATTTTAGTATTTTTGGATTTTTTTTCTTCTTTTCCCTCAAAATTTAATACACATTTGACAGATTTAAGTTTAAACATACGTGGATGTAACTAAAGCTAAACCGGTTATTTACATCTGCTGCAGTTGGAGCACTGGTATCATTTTTCTTTTACTCATCATTTAAAATAATGGCAAAACACAATAAAATATTTAATAAATATTCCAGTAATTGGTCAAACGCTTCTGGACAAACCAAGAAAGCAGCAGAGTTCAAAATTTATGTCTACTGGTCAGCAGAGTCACCATCAGACACCTCTCATTGGGTGTCATCGGTTGATAATTAAAAGTTCCAAGTCTGCAAATTGAGCTCACTATTACGGAATACAGAAAAGGGCAGGTTGGTTAAAGTCATGCAGGGTTTTTATAATTCAAGCTACTACCTCTGTTCCCTCACCATCTTTCATGCAATAAAGTTTACTTCTTTTCCGAAGAGTAAAATTTAATGTCAAACTTTTCATCAGAATATTATGGACAGTGAATAATTCTCCAGTAGAATTGATCTCTGTAAATAGAAGACATAAAATACGTGTGCACACGCAGTGTTCACGGGAGGGTCTGTTCCCACAAACCTCCTTGTAGGCAAGTGGTGCGGCGCAGCTGAGATGTGCAACACTCCCCTTAAATTCTTTCCTCTGTAACGCAATGGGAGGGGCTACCTGGGAAAATCACTGTACGTTCATCTGTTGGAGCTTAAAAGAAAAAGAAAGAATTTCCATTGATCGTTGGAAGCTCTAAAACCAGTTATACTCACAGTGAGTGTTTTGTGTTGTTTAATTATTTTGAATTTCATTTTGTTTTATTTCACTTTTGTGAGAGGCATGATAAAGCAACACTACAGGGCACGGGGCTCGGGGGCCAGGCTCCCTGGGCTTGATTTCAGACTTGCCAGCGATATAAGCCAGGGGTGTGCTCAGCCTCCCTGCGCCCGGTCTCCTCATTTGTGAAGTGGGAAATAGAAGTGGGTGGTTAGTAATCAGGGAGCAGGGAATGCAGAGTCGTTAGTCCAGGGCCTGTCACATGTAAGCCCTCACCTACCCCTCCCCTGGGCCCAGCTCTCCTCCTCTTCATTTCTCTTTTCTAGCTCAAAATAGGCAGAAGTGAGGACACAACATTTCTCCTTACTGCACACTGGAGTTGCTCCCTGGCACCTTGGAATGACCATTCCAAAGGGCCGGAGCCATGCTGGGTTTCCCACAGACGCAGGGAGGGCGCCTGTGTTCCCACGTCGGGGTCACGTTTTTCTCAGCCGTCCACAGAGCAGCTCTGCTGGAGGCCTGAGTGCACAGAATTTCTCATGAAGTTCCTTCCCGTTTGGGGCTCACCCCTGTTTCCACTGGAGCTCACCCCTGTCTGATTAACCAGACACGGAGAAAACTGTCAGTCACGCTTCCCACTCCCCTTCTCTCCGAAGGAAATAAAAGCAAAGCCTCTTATTGTGGTGGTTAGCTCCATGTGTCAGCCCGACTAGGCTAAGGTGCCCAGGCGTTGGGTGTAATGCCAGTCTAGATGTTTCTGTGAAAGTAGTTTTTTTAAGATAGGATTAACATTGAAATCCTTTGAGTTAAAGCAGATTACCCTCATCATGTGGGTGGGCCTATGAAGCCCTCCAGAGGAAAGACTGAGGTCCCTGAAGGAAGGAATTTGGCCTCCAGGTTATCGGTGGACTCAAGACCACAGCATCAAGTCCTGCTGGAACCCACGGTCTGCCAGCCTGTTAGACTTGCCCATCCCTACAACCGCATAAGCCAGCTCCTTAAAATCAATCCATCTAGATCTAAATAAAGAGAGTAGGTGGATACATATAGGACAGATATATAAAAAATATATAGGATATCCTAATAGAATATGTAATAATAGAATATATAAAATATAATAGGATAATAAGATATAGAAATATATATATATGTGCTGGTATCTCTCATGTCTCCTATATATGCATATATCATTTCATACGTATATATGTACATGTATATATATGTATATATATATATATATCCTGTTGGTTCTGTTTCTCTGGAGAGCCCTGACTAATAATCTTATCCTATCTTCTTTCAGACCTCCCGAAAGTGCTCAGTTATAGCAACTCAAACAAACAGATGCCCCGAGGCGTCACCTGCTTGCAAGGTCAGCAACCAGACATTGATCGATTACCGTTCTGAGCAGCACCACTTCATGCTGTAGGTAATAATTTATAGGGGATACAAGGTGGTGTCGGATATCAGTCTCAGCTTGTCCCATCTAGGACTCTAAACAAGTGTGGCTCACCCCTCACTGGGCTGGGCTGCTCTCATGTTGTGCTTTCCCCAGCCAGTTGGCACGCGGGTATCTTCAAGAACATTCCTGCCACCCGCTTTCTATTTCTACCTCTACTACAATTAGCTCACATTTATTGACCAGTTCTTCTTTAACTCAGACATCTATCACCTGGGGCGTACTCTCTCTCTGAGATAAAATTAGCTGGAACCCGCAGTCCACACCCCGTGAAAGTCCACATTTCTGCAGAGGTTTGGGAGAGAAGGAGAGACAACACAGGCTATGCCCCGTCGCCTCTGTTCCTCGCTTTCAAAGCAGGAATGACAGAGGCTTTGAGTGCCAATGTTGTGACCTTTCCCACATACTGCACAGGTAGGCAGCATTAGAACTTTCTTCATTTATCTAGAACTGAACTAAATTTTGAGTCCACCCTTTTGATGGGCGGTGGCAAAAGTAATATTCCAATTACCTAAGATGCTGTGTCATCTTAGACTTACCACTCAGCTTTTTTCCTCTGTTTCTATCTCAGATCAGGTGTTTGAGACCACATAGACACTACTGAGAACGTTTTAGAATTTTTAGCGTTGTTTATGTCACATTACACAACACAGTACAACCCGTCTAAAAACACGTATTTTAATAGCATTTGAAATAGTAACTGAAGTTTTCTTTCTTTACGTTTCCCTTTACCATTGCCTTTCCGTGCACTCTTAAGAGAAGTATAAGCTAGAACAAAAAAGTTTTTGAGTAGCAGAGAATTGAGGTAAGAGCCACAATGCCTAAAGAAAATACATGTTTTCTGAACTCCTCACACTTCCTTTAATGATCGTGAGTCACAGCCTCAAGGAAGAAGACATAAAGTTTACCCTCAAACAGTATATGGGGAGGAGAAAGAGGAAGAGCCCCTTTCAGCCACACACGAAGTAGATAAAAGACTTTTCTTGGTTCCCCAGCCACAGAGCCTCAAGGGGGAGAAGAAAGAAAGAGAGGAGAGCGTGAGTGTTTCTGACTCCTGGCCCTGCTCCTGGCCTAAGCTGAGCCCAGGTGGGGAAGGCGACTGGAAATCCAGGATGAGTTTAGGGGACCCACGGCAGGAATGGACTGGGCCTGCCTTCTCAGGACATAGCCTGGGAAGACTGTGATTCTTTATAGCATCTCCCTGGACATCCTGGTACCAATAAAATCTCAGACAGATACCCAGACATCTGGCCCCGGGGCAGCCCAGGGTATGCGGGGACATGAAGAAAGTTACTGTGGCTCTGGGAGAGGTGGAGACAACACCCAGACCGCTGGATGCAGAGGAAGTTGTGGTCTGCGCCCCAGTGAGCAGCCCCAGAGTGGCCTGGGTCGACAAGTGATCAGGAGGGTTACCGGGGGACCTCGGCATTTCACCGCAGGCAGCAGGGAGTGCAGGTGCAGAGGCAGTAGATACCTGCAGTTCAGTGGCTGCCAGAGGCGGACACAGGATCACTGAGGACCAGAGGCCTCCCCATCCCCTGATCTGGATGGCAGTTAAAAATCTTCTCATTCTGGAACTCATGTCCCCTCCTGGGCACAAAGGAGGAAAGACTTGAGGGAGAATAGGAAATGACTGAGAAGACGGCCATGAGACCCCAAGGATTTCAAACCCTAAGTACTTGAGCTGATCTTGAATCGGGAGATTACTTTTGTCACTACCCATTCAAAAGGTGGACTCAGAATTTAGTTCAATTATAGATAAATGAAGAAAGTTCTAATTCTGCATACCTGTGCAATATATGGGAAAGATCATAACATTTTCACCCAAAGCCTCTGGCTTCCTGCTTTGAAGCGCTGTCGCGGCCGCCCACCATGCTGCTCACTGGCCTCCCACCCAGCCTCCTTCTCGTCACTGACTCTACCACATGCACTTCTCTGCTCCCCTTCAGCAAAACCGCCCGGGGAGCTCCCAATTCTGCATCTGCAATGAGCTGGCCAAGCCAACTGTCCCCAGCTCCTGCTCTCATCACACACCAACCAGTGGAGCCTTGGGCAACTCAGAGTGCCTTCCCATTGAACAGAATCTGTTCTTAGAAGTCACTTAGGCTGACAAATGGCGAGGAAATGTGCCAGTCACTTGATGTACTTCACCTCACAATAACACACAAGAAAGAAAACTGATAGGGTCTCAAAAGAAAAATGGAAGGAGACAGGGTCAGAAACTGTATGCGCAGTCCTTGGACCCCAGTCTCCTAATCCCCAAATCCTACACTATCAGCCACCGCATTGCAAAACTTCTAGTCTTTACGTAGGTGCTTGCTTAATGTCCTTGAGGATTAAGTCTTGATTCCACTTCTTCCAAAGCCTTGAATTTCTTCCAGTCAGCTCCAGCTGATTTACTTGTTAAGGAAATGTCTGACGTGTCTCCCCATCTCCAAAGCTCCTTATCTGCCTTCTCACTTTGGCAACTGTTCGATAGCGTGATCCCTGAGGGAATCTTTTTAATTCCCCTTTGATGAGAATAGTCATTTCCTGCACCAGGTTTCAGCTGAAATTCGATCACAAGCATTTCCTGTACACGTCTCTGGGAGCAGTAGCTGATGGGAGCAGTAGACAATGCTGTGTGATCTCACTTATATTTGGGATCAAAAACATTGTAGTCATAGAAACAGAGAGTAGCTGCCAGTTCTGAGGGGTGGAAGATATGGGGAGATATTGGCCCAAGGGTACAAACTTCTGGTTGTAAGATAAGTTCTGGGGTCTGGTGTTCAACATGGTGACTGCAGTTCAAACCTGGGTTGCATACTCCAAGGCTGATGTGAAAATAGCACATTCTTGACAAAACAACAACAAAACAGTGATCATGTGAGGTGAAGGGTGTGTTAACTGACCTTGCTGTCGTAAGCATTTAGAAATGCATATGTATCAAATCATTGTGCTGAATATGAACTCACACAATGTTGTATGTCAGTCTAGTTCAATAAAGCTGGAAAAAACTTTAAAAATTAATAATAGGCCAAAAATTTGAACAGGCACTTCACCAAAAATGATGTACGAGTGGCAAATAAGCACATGAAAATATGATCAGCTGCTTAGTCCAAAGGGTAATGCAAATTGGAGATGAATAAAATTAAAAAGATTAACCACACCACGAGTTAGTGAAGATGCTGGGCAATGGGAACTCTCATATATTGCTGACAGGCATGTAAAATGGTACAAGCTCTTTGAGTTTTGGAATTTCTTAAATAGTTAAACATACAGCTTCTGTTTGACTCAGCCGTGCCACTGCTAGATCATTATCCTAAAGAAATAGCCCAAAACTGGAAACAACCCAAATGTCCATTACTAGACAAATGGATATAAAAATATACAATATTCAATTGTAGCCATACAACTGAATACTACTTGGGAGTTTAAAAGACACATTAACTCATGCAACATGGGTGAATGTGTAAATACTTCTGTTGAATGAGAGAAGTCCGACCCTCCCCCTTCCCCACACAAAAATAGTACATACTGTATAATTCTATATATGTAAAATTCTGGAAAATACAAACTGAGTGATGATGACAAAGCAGATCAGTGGCTGCCTGCGGGTGGGGGTGTGGGGGGTAATTTGGCAAGGGTGGGGAGGAACCGAGTAAGGGATTACAACGGGCACGCATTATTTTGATTGTAAGGATATTTTCATATCCGTTAAAACCTGTCAAATTAGATACTTGAAACATGGATATGTTGTGCATCAATTACATCTCTGTAAACTCTTATGCAAAAAACTTTTTAATGATGTTAATTTGTTCAATTAAGGAAAATATGAATTATTTCTGGATCCTATATTTTAAAATAAATAATGAAGTTATTTTTGAAAGTGCTTCACGCAGTTGTTTATAGGAACGTATGTCTACTCGAATAGTCTGCCTGAAGAAGTAACAGTACACGGTAAGATCTCCAAAGGCAAATTTGTGGGGACACGTGACCTGAGGTCGTGCAGTGTACCCTGGTGTTATGCAGGGTGCCATAGGCCTTGTCTCCAGGGACTCAGGTTTGTGCATGCCGGAAAGACGAACCCTAAGGAAAATCCCTTCGGGAGCAGCTGGGGCTGGTGGCGTGGACCCCTGGGATGGAGCGCATGTAGGCCAGGGCTGGCAACAGAAATGGGCCTCAGCAGTCTCTGCTCCAGGTCCCTGGGGACTGATGGTGCTCCTCAGTCAGCCCTCAGCTGCTCCCACGCAGAGCAAGGGGACTGTCTGCCAAAACATTTGTTTGCTTGGCTGTTGTCGCTCACCTGTGGGAAGGCAGCCACAAAGCCCCGTTCTGGGGAATGAAACGGCCGTAATTTAGAGAAGCCTCGCGCTGTCCATCCCCTGAGAGGCCAAGAGGAGCAAAGGGAACCTAGGTGTATGCTGACTTTGGTCTTTCTGCCAATTTCCAAAAAAATCAGTGTACTATAATCAGTAATACTGTCTTATAAAGTAACTTCAGAGTTACTAAGAGACTAAATCTTAACTGTTCTCACCACAAAAAGGAAGTGAGAATTCTGCCATGTGACAGAGATGCTAGCCAAAGGTATGGTGGTCGTCACATTGCAGTATGTGAATGTATGAAATCAGTGTTGCCCACTTTAAACTTATACGACGTTATATGATAATTATCTCTCAATCCAAGAGAGAGAGCGATTCAGCGTGGTAGCTGTGCTGGCCATGGTGGCAGTGAGAAGCACCACAGTGTATCCGTGGCCCCAGCAGCAGTGACCAGGAACCCATTATTTTGGCTCCAACCCGACATGCACAGGAGGGCTGGCTATGGCGAGCAGTGCAGGCCGGTGATGGAGATGATGTGGAGGGGGAACCTTCTACTCCGGGAGGGGAGGGAGCTGCCTGAATCCTGACTGCTTGCTGGAAAGTGATGCTCTGAAGTTTGGCCACGAAGGACTCAAATGTCACACTGGGATGGGACATTTAACAATAGCCACTGAAGGGCGTGCAGCCAACCTCGTAAAACTGGGAGTCATCGCCCTGGCCAGTGTGTCTCAGTTTGGTCAGAGTGTTGTCCTGTACACGAAAGGGTGGTGGGTTCGATCCCCGGTCAGGGCGTGTAGGGGAAGCAACTGATTATGCCCTTCCCTCTTCTCTCCCCAGCGCTGGGCAACTACCAGTCTGCTTTCCGTCTCTGTGAATTTCCTATTCTGGGCATTTCATATAAAAATGTTCTCATACATACACACATACAGCTTTATGTGACTGGCTGTTTTCACGTAACACCATGTTTTCAAGCTTTATCTAGATTGTAGCACGTATCAGTACGTTATTCCTTTTTATTGCCAAATGCAAAAAAAATGTAATATAGTTTTCATTTTGGAATAATTTTAGATTTGCAGAAAAGCTGCAAAGACGGTACACTTACCCTTCACTCAGTTTCTCCTACTGTTAACTTACTCTGTGGCATGCTACATTTTTGTGAATAACACCATTAACTAAACAGCAGACTTTATTTCGATCTTTCCTTTCCTTTTACAAAATGCTGTTTTTTGTTTGTTTCAAGATAGCAAATTGCATTTAGTTATCATATCTCCTTAGTCTTGACCTTGATACTTTTTTGAAGAGTATGGATCAGATATCTTGCAGAACTTCTCTAAATTTGGGTTACTTTCATGGTTCCTCTTATTCCTTTTTCATGATGTCACTGAAGTTGCATGCTTTTGGTAATAACGCCACAGAGCCGCTTTCTTCCCGTTCATGTCGTGGGGTGGGTGGCATCCACACGGGGAGGCCAACCTCGTTCACCTGGCTCAGGTGTGTGCACCAAGTGCCTCCTCTGTAAAGTTATTCCTTTTCCTTTGCATTCTCTAGTTTTTAGAAAGGAGTTGCTAAATTCATCCCACACTCAAGATAGGAGAATTAAGCTCTACTTTCCAGAGGGAGGAATATTTACATACATTATTTGGCCTTCTTATGTAAGGAAGACTTTTTCCCTTCTCATTCATCCATGTATTTATTTGTTTATTTAGTCATTTACTTACACCAGTATGGACACATTGGTAATTCAACACTGTCATTATCTATTTGGCTGCTCACATTGTTCCAGGTTTATCCACAGGCAGCTTTTTCAGGACGGTGCCTACGTCCTTGGATAAGTCCCCTCCCTTTTTGCTCCTCCTCTGTCTCCTCCTCCTCTTCGTCTCTCCTCCTGTTCCTTGTTCTTCTGGCGTTGGTACTCGGAGTATCCTGTAGTGTGGGTCTGCCTCTTTCTTCCTTCTCTCCTGGCTCTCCATGCACAGAGGCCAGTTCCAGATTTCACCCAGGAACTCCTCACTTCCTGAGCCAGTGCTAAGCAATCCAGGTCAACATAGGTTCTCAAACTTAAATTTCCGTGCTGTGTCCTTCCTACTAGGTTATCGCTAAGGTCATCATGTTAATGGGGATACTGACATGCTGACATCACGTAGATCTCTGGGCTTCTTCAGACAGAGGCTCGTGTCTGGTTCAGGAGAGCAAAGGGAGTCCTGAGTTCAGAACCATGGCACATATTGCTTTGTCATCACGCTGTCAGCCATAAATCTATGACATAATGGGAATGCCATGAAAGAGATGGACAATATAAACACTTAGGGCTTTTTTTAAAGCCCCAAACTATTTCAATGTCTCCTCCTCCTTCTTCTGTCAGCCAAATAAAAAATGTCAAATTATTAACTGATAGACATAATTAACTCATCACTAAGGGCTGAACATTTTTACATTGAATTGACTTTGAGTTTACTAGCAGCCTTCATGACAAACCTGGAAAAGACACAGGGTCTATGTTAGTTCATTACACAGGGTAGCTGCCTGGTAAATGATTGTTTAATTGACAAGTTAGTGAAGTACCAAATATTTACTGAACTAAATTCTGTAGAGGTTCCAAGAAGAAAAGGTCTCTGTCCTCAAGAAAGAATGTCCTTGTTGAGGAAACTAGGCCTAAACATCTGCTTATCCTGAAAGTCAACAATACAAGAGTTCAAGATAATAAGGAAAGAGCTCGCATACAGTTAATTACTGGTAAAGTGATGGCTAATAGTGACAACTTTCTGAGCAGAAAGCAATTATTCAAAGAGAGATGATCAAGTGCATGTTTTATGGGAGAGATGGTTTGCATTCCATCCTGCATGTTGGCTAAACTTTGGGTGGATAAAGGTATTGGGGAAGGCTGTCATGAAAGACGTGAAGATGGGGAAATGCAAAACTCTCCTGTCTCAAATCCTGTTTTTCCATTAAAGATAAAGTGCAAGGGTATTGGAGTAAAGTTATTTATGTCCAAGCAATCAGCAGTCTTTAATTATTGATTTCAAATAAGCCAAATGTCTCAAGTACAGTCTAGGACTTCAGAGACGATAAGAAAAGAAATAAGCTAAAATTCAGGCTTTAAAAGAAAACAGATAATTGTTCTATTCTGATTTTCTTTAGCTACTTTTGAAACTATAAAGAAATATAATTTGGAAAAGTTATTGTCCTGTAGTTTAAATTTAAAGTTTAGTTACAGTCTTGGAGTTTATGAGTTCAATTATGTAAATAATGAAGGGATTCATTTATTCTTCATGAATATGGGTGCTCATAGTAATTATACATATGATGTTTTTTTAAAATCCCAAGTGTTTTTGTCTTTTACAAGCCACATTATTTTTTTTCCAACTTCAACATTTTTAATTGAGATTATGTGCTCTGTGAGGAATAGTTTTCTCCTTATTTCTCTCTCATTCTCTAGCATTATATCAGCTTTATAGCTCGCTCCTCTCATCGCAGTACCCTTGAGGTTCGGTTTGGTGTCTGAAGTCTGCACAGAACCTTTATACAAGGCACTCCCGACCAGAACCTGGAAGCTGAGTTTCCTGCCTATGGGCGTGTCGGGAAACCATAGCTGTTTGGCTCTTAGAAGTAGCTTGCTTGGTTTTGAAATGCACACTTTATGTCTAAGAATGAGACCAGAACAAAAACTCTTCATTTGCTGAGGGAGTCTAGTAAAACGAAATGAAAAGAAGCATATCTGTCACTGGAGGAAAAATGATCAGCTCTTTTTCCCCAAGTAGCACCAGAGGCACATGTCAAAGCGTACTAAGACTAGAAGAAAACAAAGTCTCTTAGGTTTTTTTTCTTTTCTTTCTTCCTGTTTTTTGTTTTTTTTTTTTTTACTGTTAATATAGCTTGTACAAGGCAGCTGCAAATCTTCACTTTCATGGAAACAATCCCATACCCTTGTTCACCCCAAAGAGTTATTTTCTTCCAACTGAGAACAGATTTTTTTTTCCTTTCATAGGATCACAGAATTTTGAAAGTCAGAGATCTTTTCATCTAATTTTATTAAATAAGTGAGCAGACCAGGATAATGCAGGAAAATAATGGGCGAATCTACCCACATCCCCCATCGCCCGCCCTTGCACTCGCCTACCAGCCAACTGCACTCCTGCGGCGCTACATTTATCTGAACGGCCTGGCGGGCACAGGGGTCCAGATCTCACACCGGCAGTTTCCCTTGCCTGGAACAACCAGCTCCTGCCTCATCAGGAGCATGCCTGCTCATCCTCCCAGACCCAGTTCAAAGGTCACCTCATCCATGAAGACTTTCTCATTTTTCTCATTCTTAAGCAAGCTCTGTCTTCTGACCCCTGAGTGTTCCTCAACTTCCCTGTTGGTACCTCTATCCTGACACTTGTCACAGTGCGTTACAGTGCCCCATTGTATGTTCAGACTCTCACTGAGCCATGAGCAACTCAGTTTCAATCCTTAATTTTTATATATCCATTGCCTAGCACAGTACTTGCCATATAAAAAGATAATTAATAGCTAATGATTGGCCAGAACTTGCACACAGCTCTCCTCGCCTCCAATAGGTTGGTTACACATTCTCAGATCTAATTGTAATCATGACTTGAGTGATGATTCCAAGCCCCATACTTTTTGGATAATAAATTAAATTAGCATGATTGCTTGTTTTTAAGCTTCTTTGATATGTTTGTTGGGTGAATTATTAACCACAACCTACTATTCATTAAGTTGAAGGAGGATGAAGTCATTCAGACTTCACCGTAGAAAAATTAATCACTGGCCTGAGCCAATTTAAAATAAAAGTTTGCTTTTTTCTAAGAAATTGCTTTGTCCTTTATTCACTAGATAGGATTAGGCTTCAAAATCAAGTTTTGTAATCTCTTTTCCTCGGGCACGGCCTGGGAAGTTTTCCTTCACTTGTAAAATCTCTCCCCAAGTATTTTAGGAACTAAGAAGGATAGAGAGAACTATACACACATATTTCTAAAATACTGCCCACCATAAGATGTCAAAGTTTTTTAATTTAATTTTTTTTCAGTCAGCTCTTATCTTCCAATCCAGTGGCAAAGCGGGAATTATTCACTCCGAACTCCGGCTGCCTGCCTGGTGAGTCAGTCCGCTGGGACCTGAGGCTCGGTGCCAGGTCTCCGAGTATTCTCTCTCTCTCTATCATCGGTTCTATATATATTTTAAAATGAGCCAAACTGGTGTGCACATTTCAGCTCCGAAAGGGGAACTCATTAAGAGTGTTGGACAAGACTTTTGGATAAAAATCAAAGGCTACACAAAGCTTGGTACAAGCAAACTCTGTAAGTATACACGGAGCCAAAAATAAATGCTGTCTATTGGCGAAGGCTCAGGCCTCAGAAGCTAGGCTTTGAAACTTCTGGTACAAGCTTCCAGCGTTCCCTGTAAACCGAAAATATTAGTATTTGCAATTCATTGCAGTACCAAGTAGTTGTTCTCTGGAGAGAAACACAGACATTCTAAATGTGATTCTTATCTATTTTTTCCTCCATTAAGCGAGTTGGTATCTTTGTTTTTTAGATATAGAAAATACGGTCTTTAAAATTTGCCTTAAAATTTCCTACAGAGAGTTTTACTAAAGGTAAAATTGTCTCTCTTCATATACATACTACCATATTTTCCCCCCTGAAACCTAAAGAAATCATATCACTTGTATCTCCCCATCTCTGGACACCAGAATGTTCTGCCCTCTTCCTTATTTTCATAAAGAAACAAATATTTGTGTGTGTATATGTGTGTTGCATCTATGTATATATTTGTGTGTGCACACGCATATGTATATATGTACAAATATATCTGTGGAGAGAGAGATCTATTACAATTAGACTTCTACTAAATTTACAGATAGATCTTATTGACTAGTAAAGGCCTATTACAGAAGCTATGGAAATAATCATCTAATAATAACATGTGAAGTATGTGCTCTCATTCCACATCCCAGTCATACCTACACATCCCATTGCACCTGGAAACAAAAGTGGAGGCATTTATTGGGAAAAGATATATATATATATATATCTATAGATATAGATATAGATATTTTTTTCCATATATATACAAAATTCCTGGCCAGAGCAAGAAGTAACTGAAAAATCTCATGAGAGTCTTTGTTGATGCCAAGCTAGGCCAGTTGGGTGGATTCCAGATGTTTATGAGCTTATTTTAAACTTTGGGTTGTTATCTGAACCCCGACACTTGCCATTGTTTCATTCTTCCCCTGTCCCCACGTAAAGATTTGAGGCGGCTATGTCTTTACACCTTGCACTTGAAGGGGGGAACCCAAACCACCCGTTACCCTGGCAACACTCTTAACCAAAACACTCCTGTCTTTGTCCTCACCTTGTTCTTAAACCAACAAAAGCACCAGATTACCGCCCCCCCACACTAAATTTTCAGAATGTAAGTCTAGTTTTCAAATATTATGTTGCTACAAATCCGGCTCTTTGGGGAACTGGTTTGATGATCAGAGCACCAGTCCACTTTGTCCCCGGAGTGAAAACCCCAGGAGCTGAGCTCTGCGTCATCTACAAGGACCCCAGCCTTCTGCGGCCTCCCCTCCCTTAACCCGAACTGCCACCATGTGGACCAGCAAGAAATATTTTCCAAATGTATATTTATGTATATGGGTCTTGAAAACAAAAGAGAAAGTCTTTCGACAGGAGCTGTTCCCTGGGTAGATTTAAATACAATACAAGGCAAGCAGATGGGAAAACTACGCCTGGAGTTAGAACAGCATCTGGCAATTTGCGTGAGTTTGTCCTCTTCCTTTGAAGATGATGACATACCGCGACTGGGTGTGGCCAAAGCTTCCTCTTACTCTGAGAAGTCCCGGTCACAGTGAGTGAGGCACTGAACCGTGTGTAGAAGCTTGTCTACTCTCAGGTGGTTCTGTTCCAAGAGGAGATTCACTTTAAATCTAAATTTGTTTTCACTCGCTGATTTCCATACCCAAGCCACTGAAAGTGCAGCAATTAGCCAACCTTTTAAGGACATCTGTGTTGGAAGATTTTTTTCTTTATCTTTACTGTTGACACTATTTATAAGTGCCCGCATTTCCTACCCAGCCCCCGCTCCCCCCTTTCTCTGGCCATCACCACACTGTTATCTGTGTCTAAGGGTTATGCACATATGTTCTTTGGCTAATCCCTTCCCCTGCTTTCACCCAGTCCCTCCCCGCAGCCGTCAGTGTGTTCCACTTGTCCACGCCTCTGTTTCTGTTTTGTTTGTATGGGGAAAAATCAGCAAATCCACAACCCGGTTTTCTGGGGGACAAATTCTAGGGGAAGAAGAATTGTCTTATACAACCAAAACCTCACCTTGTATTATCGAAGAAAAATGATGCACTTCATTAATAATACTTGTCAAATAAAATATGTATCATTATTTTCAGAAATGGTCATTTTGCAATGATCACAGCCTAATAACAAGTCATAGCTCAATCCAAACTTTGTGGCAAAGATAATAGTTTTAGACAGGCTCAGTGGACAGCAACTATATTTTTTGTCCCACAACCAATGATTTCAAAAAAATTGAGGTTCTTTTACATGGACAGCTATTTTAAGATGTTGCAGATTACTTTTGATCTTGTTATGTGTTCTTTACGACTCTTGTTATATGAGGTTGAGAAAAACCACATGAAAGACAAGTTCCTTTCATAAGTGCAATGTCTTCCTTTCCAGACATGTCTAACAGAATTGTCTGAACTCTGGAGTGGGCGGGGCCTGCTTCCCAGCAGTGGAGGCAGCCATAGTAGTAGGTGGCACAGAGGAGGGTTACGAGGACAGGAAAGCCAGCCCTGACTGTGTCTCACTGACTAGCACTTATGGCATTCACTGTTTTGGAATGCCAGGATCAAGAGAAAAATTCAGATATAGTTTCAAAAGGAAGTTCTAAGATTAGAAAATAATCTAAGAAAGAGGAAAGCTGTGTTTAACTCACTATGTAAGGTTTACAGGCAGATATGAAGTAAAGTTATTGTTTTTTTGAGTTTTATTGAGATGTAATTGACATACAACACCTTATAAGTTTAAGGTGCATCGTATAATGTCATACATGTCATACATATATTGTGACATGATTGCCACAACATGTTTAGTTAACAACAGTCACCTCACAGAGTCACCAAGTTTTTTTCTTTGTTATGAGAACTTTTAGAGTCTGCTCTCTTAGCAGCTTGTAAATATACCCTATAGCAGTGTTAACTTCAGGTGCACCTAGAGGGCATTATGCTATGTGAAATAAGTCAGACAGAGAAAGACAACTAGCTGTGTGATCTCACTTATCTGTGGAATTTTTTAAAACCCACTAAAACCCCAAACTCATGGAAAAAGAGATCAGATTTGTGGTTATGAGAAGTCAGGGGCAGAGAGGGTGGGAATTGAGTGAAAGTGGTCAAAAGATACAAACTTCTAGTCATAAGGTCAATACATACTGAGGAAGTTGCTTAAGTTTTGCGGTGACTCAATTTTGCCCTTTCTTCTCTGTCTCATTTCACTAGGGCTTTAAATCAGAGGCCGCCTGGTGAAATGCAACCATAGGCAAGACACCGTACTAAATAAAAACATAAATACAAACCATTTCAATCACTTCTGTTCCCAGATATCTGAACCCGAGTGACCCTGTGCGACTCATTTTGTTGTGGGCACCTAAAGGTGCTGCTCATACTGTCGCACAGGAAGGGAGCCAGCCTGTCCTGAGGGAGCATCCTTGGTTCTAAAGTTAGAGGAGGCAGAGCTCTGTGGGTGGAAGACAGCCAATCAGGTGGGAGGGAAGGAGGGCTGCAGCAAGAATCAGTGAATAAACAGGAAGAAGATGAAATGTCAGAGGAGGTTGGTTCAGGGACCATGCACGGTGTACAGAGAATAGCGACAAACTTTGAAATGAGCCGCAGTACCTCTGGAACAGGAGAAATAGAATCTGAGAAGTGTGGAGAGTCAGAGGAAGATGAGGGAGACAGGGTGCTGGGTTTGCACAGTGATGCAGGTCGGGTGGGAGTGGCTGAGCCCCAGGAGCGAGAGTCATGATTTAAGTGTGTGGTCTTTATTTCTAGGAAGCTCTAGGTCCAAAGGTGTTAGGAACAATGGGTGGAGTACGCTGGGCCAAGGAACCAAGGACCTGAGGCTTTGGTTTTCAGGCTGTGTTATTAGAACAACAGAGTTCTGACCCCATTCTAATTTCTGTTCCATGCCACCTGCAACCTCTGATCTTACTCCTCAAAGGTGTGGGATGGAAAGAACACAGAGCCACATCTGTCAATGAGATGGCTATTTGAAGGGTTTGGATCTAAGCTGTTGGTGGGGAATGAGGAAGCTTGTTTAAGATATAACCTGATCCAATGACCCCTTTTCCATAGATATGGGGTAAGAATCCAGAAATCTGTATATAGAACCAGCATTCTAGGCCATTTCGATCAAGATCAAGGGCAGCAGCTAGCCTGTGTGCAACGTGGCGCCAGTTAGAATGAGGTGCCTCGGCTGGGTGGACAGATTAGAAAAGCTCTCCTTCCCCAGGTCCCACGGGCTCCTGCCAGTCAGCGCTTCCCAGAAAGCCGGCCGGCAGCAGTGCAGCCCTGGCCCCGGCCCCCTTGGCTGAGCCGGGTGCCATCTCCACAGCCCCATTCAGAGGCCCCGATTCTCTCAGGGTGGTCCTTGAAGCACAGTGTGCAAACCCTAATGTAATTCAACATTTCCCAAACTGCCCCGATGGGAACAATGTTCTGGTAACTTATTAAAAGGAGAAATTCTTGGGTCCCCCCAAAGCCTACTGGATTAGACTCCTCAGAGACACAGGTTGGGATCAGCATTTTTCGCAAGTGCCTCGGTCATGGTGATCCTCAGAGAAGTTTGGGACGCGCTGATTTGAGGGAAGATACAGCTTCTGCTCTTGGCATGTTCTCTAACCAGGGAAATCAGAGGGGTCCCCCCCTGCAGATCTGATTGCTCAGAATAGGATAGAGTGGCACAGGAATGGGGACAGAAGAGCAGGCTGGAGGGATGTTCAGGAAGTTCTGAGTGCAGGGAAGAATGACAAACTGAAATAAGCCACCTGTCTTCGTGGGAGGGGAAGTGGGGAGCCTTTCTTTGTAGTTTGAGGCTTAAGCAGGTGTAATTATGGGGTTTTCATCCATAGTGCCTCTTCCAAATTGTCATGCTCTGCCAGACTACGGATGAAATGGTCTCAGCATTTTCAGGTCATCATCCCTACACATTTTGAACACTTGAACTTGTAAGTTCATTTGATAATAAAATGTATTTGTAAAATTCAAGGATGTATGTCTCACTGTTTTCACTTCCATGTTGTGAAACAATACCGATATTATCTGTCCAGGAAAGAACAAAAGAGTGAGTAAAAGTGTTAGAGGCGGGTCTCTGATTTCAGTATTCTTCATTCTTAGATATCTTTTGAAAAACCAGCTGAAATGTGAATAAAATACATACTTTAAGAGTCTGGCAGTTTTCGAATGCTGACCAAATACCTATCACATGCAGCTTTTGGGGGGTTACAAAACTCATCAGGGGCTTATTGTTCTAAAACTAAAAAACAAAGCAATTCAGAAACCTCCACTGTGGTGACTCATGAAAGTTAGATTCTATTGTTCGAGGTATTCTGGCTGAGAACGGGACACGGGTAGATGGTTGTTACATGCGTCAGAATAACTTTCTGAGTTTCCCAGATGGCATTTGTGACAAGCAAGGTCCTTGGTTATTTGATGGTCTAAAGACTACTCGTAACCAGGCCTGGAGATTTGGTTGACAAGTTCAGGGGTGTGTTCTTCCAGCAGACACCACAAAATCCATTCCTCATGAATGTAGATGTTCTGATCTATGTCTAGAGGGGGTTGTCCATGCTATGGCCATTTGTTAAATGATGAACATGAAAAGTCTACATTCTAAATCAACAGGACTGCTTTTCGAAAAGACAGAATCCTTTGTGAGCAGCAAGTCGCAACCTTGTCAACTATCTGATGAAAAAGCCCAAGGTCTGAGGGACTAACTGTTCATGGAATAAGGGCTGCCCGGGAGGAGGCTGGAAACCTTGGAAAAGCCTCCAGCTTCCCAGGGTGCGGCGCTGAGAAACCCTCGGCCGCGCTGTCTGGCCTCGCTGAAAGGAGGACAGGAACCAACGGGGCCTGCTCCTCCCCGTAATCAACAACAGTTCTATTAACATTTAGAGCTCTTCCTCTAAGAAATAAACGTCAGCCTTTTTCTTTCCTTTTGTAATCAATACTCTCGAATCGAGCATAAAGAACATATTTTTAGAATTGGTTTTTAGGACATTCATTCGTTTGTAAGGCATTCGGTTTGCCCATCGTGAACCGGATGCTCGGGTGTTCCGTCACTCGGTAACCACGCACCGCGACGTTTTCCTGTGCCCTGGGGTGGGCACTGCTGCAAAGCTGGTGGTAAGCTATTGAAAAAATAAAATAAAATAAGCAAGCACTATGCCATAAGTGGATCCCTTTGAAAGTCTGTGAGTTGGAAGTTGTATGAGCAAGAAAAGTGTAAGCGCTGTCTATCAGGGAGAGCCGCCTGGGCTTCCAGGTCCAGTGTGCCTACCGCCATAGAGATGCTGCAGCCTTCGCTGAGCTAATTCTCCTTCCCCATTTTCTTCACCCCACAAACGACCAAAACTCGGACAAGGTGGAATGGATCACTTGAGAAAGAACTACCCAGGCCCAGATGTTTTCACTGGAAAGTTTTACAAGTGTTCAAATAATTAACGCCAATTTCATGCAATCTTTTTCTTAAAGAGGAGGGAATGCTTTCCAGCTCCTTTTACAAGGCCATGATTACCCTGACACCGAAACCACGGATAGCACGCGCGTGCGCACACGCGCAGCTACAGACCAATAGGTCTCGCCAGCTTAGATGCAGAAATTCTCAACAAAATTTTAGTAACCCAGCAATGCATAAAAATAATAACGCACAATGGCAAAGTAGAATTAATTCCAGTTTTACAAACCTGGTTCAGTACTTGAGAATCAGACCGTGTAACCCACTATACCGACAGGCTAAGGAAGAAAAAGTCACGCAATACCAGTATCTCTATTTGCAGACCATTATGTACATAGAACATACCTAGGAATCTACAAAAAAATAGACCCTAGAACCCACAAGTGAGTTCAGGAGGGTCACATGATATAAATCAACACACAGAAATTAACTAAATTTCTATATAATACTGACAATAAACAAGTGAAACCAAATAAAAAATGCAATATCATTTACAATTGCTCTAAAGAAAATGAAATACTTAAGTATAAAGCTAACCAAACATGTGCTAGGTCTAGGTCATAAAAATTGGAGAGGCTTACTCTGTTCATGAATAGAAGACTCGTCGTAGTAAAGACATATCAATTCTCTTTAAATTGACCTATAGGTTTAACACAATTCCTGTCAAAATCTCAGCCCTGTTGTTTGCAGACATAGGCAAGCTATTCTAAAATGTATATAGAAAGAGAAAAGCCCCAGAATAACCAAAAGAATTTTGAGAAAGAAGAATACATCGGGAGGGATCGCTGTCCCCATAATTAAGGCTCATTATGTAGTTACAGTAACCAAGACTGTGGTACTGGTAGAAGCTTTGCCACATCGATTAGTGGAGCAGAATAGAGACCCAGAAATAGAGCCATAAAAATATGGATTCAATTTATTTTTTTACAAAGGAGCAAAAGCAATCCAATGGATGGGAGATAGCCTTTTTGATAAATACCACTGGAGCAATTGGACACCCATATCCAAAACAAAACAAAACAAATACTGTAACCTACACCATACAGCTTATACAAAATTGAGCTCAATATGGAGCATGGAATTGGATGTCAGACATAAAATTATAAAACTTCTAGAAAAAATAAGATACTGTTTTTAGGAGTGAAGACAAAGAGTTCTAGACTTGATAGTAAATGAATAATTGATAAAAGGAAAATTGACAAGTTGGACCTCATCAAAATTTAGAACATTTTCTCTGTGGAAGACCCTGTTGAGAATACGAAAAATAGAAATTACCAACTGGAAGAAAACACTTGCAAATCACATGTCCAATAAAGGGTTTGTATCTAGAATATACAGAGAGATACAGTCTTTTTGGAAAACAACTTGGCCCACATGTTTTCCAAACCTTTTACCCAAAGGTCCCCCTTTGGGAACTGTAAGGATATATCATCTTCAGCAAGAAAAAAACAGCATGAAAGAAGAAATTTTTCGTGGTGTTATTTGAAATAACAAAAAATTTTGGATGCACTCTGATTTTAAGCACAAGTAGAAGGGTTAATGACATCAAGATGTGCATCTATCCAGTAAAATGCCAGCTGTCATTAAATGTGATGGTTAAAAATACAAAGTAGCAAAAGAAAAAATGTTTATAAATTAATAAAAACAACAAAATCATGGTGCCAGATAGCGTGCATTACATTTACACAAAAAAGGAGGATACGGAAATATATAAGAAGGATACATGTCAATATGATAAAAATTTTGGACTTTTGCATTTTATACTTTTATGCTTTTTAAATATAATTGTATTGTATTTGTTATTTTGTTAAAGATTTTATTTTAATTTTTAGAGAGGGGAAGGGAGAGAGAAAGAGAGGGAGAGAAACATCAATGTGTGGTTGCTTCTTATGCGCCCCCTACTGGGGACCTGGCCCACAACCCAGGCGTGTGTCCTGACTGGGAATCAAACCAGTGACCCTTTGGTTCACAGTCTGGCGCTCAATCCACTGAGCCACACTAGCCAGGGATAATTTTATTTTTTAACTCAAAATTTCCCATCCTCCCAATTTCAGAACATTAATCACGTTAAGCAAGTTCCAATGTATAGATTTCAGAGAGCACCTTGGCTCTGGATCCTTAGTGGGAGGGGGAGAGGGACCAAACTGCACCAGTCACGCCCGCCTGCTTTTAAATATGGTCTGGGACCAGTCCTGTATCAGAGGGAAGATAGTCTCACCTTCTCCTTTCTGGTTTGCATGGCCCAGAATTCAGTTTAGCACTGTTAACCATCATGAGTCAGCTATGCTATAACTAACTTATGCCATGCAAACTGATCTGGGCCCCTACTCATCACTCATTACATTGCTTCTAAACCTAAATCACTGCCAACGGAATTGCAAAGGACCCTTGTACACTGCTGGTGGGAATGTGAAATGCTACAGCCACTGTGGAAAATTGTATAGAGGTTCCTATTTTTATGTCTCAGAAACACAAGTATTGATTTCTCCCTATATCATAAAACTTAAGCATGATTTTGAAAGTATCACAGGTGACTGCAGCTAAGACCATGAAAATCCATCAGGAGCTATGAATCCCAGTATTTGCCTGGAAACAAGCCAGATTACCAGAAGATGGTCGTGGGCAGTAAAAAGGCTGACAGCTTTCTCCTTTTCCTTCACAGCATGTTGTAATACATAAACACATATTCAGTTGTGTGAGCGCTTAATGACACTCTCCCATTAGATCTGAGACCCCAAGAGAACATGGTCATGTCCCTTTTCTTCACTCCAGTGTCCAAGTTAGCTAACAGACGGTCTAGTTCATAGTTGGTTCCTGACGAGGACACTCAGAAGCAATAAACGTGATGGTATAGGTGGATAGGAAGGTCTTCAGGCTCTTGAGCAGAGAGGATCAAATTAATATTTATGAGAATCAATTATGCGTCAGGAACTGTGTATGCTTTTTAATTCAATTCTTGTTACAGTCCTCAATCTAGCTAACATAGTTGCATTTGAAATGACCAAACTGAACTTCAGGGAGGTTGAGCCATTCACCCAGTTACACAGTTCATTTGGGAACCCAAGTCTTTCCGACCTTAAATACTTTGTTGTTTTCTGTACCTCACCGGCTAAGCCCTGCTGAGAGGAAAGGATTTAAGGATGAAATCTCCTTTAGAAGGAACTAGAAAATAATTGTGGGGTCATCTATGGAATAAACTTAATGGAGAAAAGAGACCAAGTAGGAAGTATATATCTGACGAAGCCCTTGCCTGAAGGATCCATGTACTGCTGCCTGAGTTGGGGCTAAACTCCAGCCTCCACCAGGTGGGAAAAGAAGTGTCAGAAAAGCCGCTAGTCCTAGAAACACTGTCTTTGAGGGAGAACCTTCTCTCGAGTTAGCATGGAATGTTATTCGCTGATGCCACAGTAAAAGTATCCAGTGGATTTTTAAAATTTTTTGCTAGTAACGCTCCTGAATCTCATCTTCATTATAATACAACTTTGAAAGGCCACTTGAAGAAGTTTTGATGATACAATGACCTGAACAGTTAAAATACTTGAAATCTACTGCAAAACCCAATATCAGATTCACTGTTATACCTCTATGTTACCCCCAAGCAGAGCTACTTAAAATAAATTAATTGGAGGGTGTTGAGGAAGAAGGGACAGAGGACAGAGTCCTAGTCACCTGGACAGGGCAGCCGTCTTTTGGGCCACGTGTCGTGACTGATGTGGGAATGAAGGCAGAAGAGCACAGACTCTGTCCTCATGGAGCTAACACTTTCAGCAGTTATAGACAATAACCAAACTCTGACCAAAATTCACTGAGTAAAAGCCTAACAAATAACTAGAAATGGGAATCACTTAATTCCATAGCCGACAGCATCATCGTTACATGACGAATTAGAGAGAAGGGTAATTGAATACATTGTGTTCCTTGAGAGAACACATGTCTCTTTGCAGGCCACATTCCTTTCGTTTCCCTCGAAAAACAATGGAAGCAAAACAGTGATGGGCAGAGGGAAGAGTGAGGATTTCTTTGGCTAAACCTTTTTTCCTGCTTGCCCATTTCCAAGAGACAGCAAAATGATGTGTATAAAGCCGCACGAGCTCAGTGGAATTCCTCAGATAGTTTAAAAAGAATTATAGAGTTAAGTACAATCCAGTTCTTTCTTTGAGCTCTATTTCATAAGGATAAACATACTTTAGAAACTGCTCACACTTCAAGAAGCTCCTGCAATGACATTTGGATGAGTTGAGTATAAATGACTCAGACACATGCATTCCAGTGCTGGGAAAATTGGAAAGTCGCATGCAAAAGAATGAAATTACATTACAGTTTGTCCTCATGTACAAAAGTTAATCCAAAATGGATCAAAGACCTAAATGTAAGATCTGAAACAATAAGCCACATAGAAGAAAACATAGGCACTAAACTAAACTTGGTCTTAGAGCAGATTTTATTAACTTGACCTCAAAGCAAGGGAAGTGCAGGTAAAAATGAATGAGTGGGGCAACAGTAAACGGAAAAAGCTTCTGCACAGCGAAAGAAATCACCAGCCAAACAAAAAGGCAACTCAGCTGGATGGAAGATGGTTTGCAAATGACAACTCCAGCAAGGGGTTAATATACAGAATATATAAGGAACTCAAAAAACTCAACACCAAACAACCAATCCTGTTAAAATATAAGCAGAGGGCCTGAACAGACACCTTTCCCAAGAAGACATACAAATGGCCAACAAATACAGGAAAACATGTTCAACTTCGCCAGCTATTAAGGAAATGCAAATCAAAACTACAGTGAGATACCACCTCACACCTGTTAGAGTGGCTGCCATCAACAAGACAAATAAACGCTGGAGAGGCTGTGGGAAAAGAGGAAGCCTCGTTCACTGCTGGTGGGGGTGTGAACGGGTACAGACACTATGGAAAACAGTGTGGCGGTTCCTCAAAAAGCTAAGAACAGTTACCATACAGCCCCACAACCCCTCTTCTTCACTGCAGCTCTATTCTTGGTGGCCAAGACACGGAGACAACCGAGGGGTCCTGAGATAGGGGATTGGATAAAGAAGGTGTGGTTCACAGACGCTCTAGGACACTACTCGGCCATAAGAAAAGATGAAATACTGCCATTTGCGACACCATGGATAGACTTTGAGAATGTTATGCTAGGCAAAATAAGTCCATCGGAAAAAGCCAAGAACCATAAGATTTCACTCATACGCGGGACATAAAACTGAAACTCATCGACACAGACAAAGGGGTGGGTTCAAGTATATGGTGACGGAAGATTTGACTTTGGGTGATGGGCACGCAGTGTCATACACAGATGATGTATGGTAGAAATGTACACTTGAAACCTATATGATCTTATTAACCAATGTCACTCCAATAAATTTACTTATTTTAAAAAAGAAACACATGGATTTCATTTACTCTGTAATCCACATGAGCTTAAAAATCAAGTGGAATAGTGGTTTGCAAATGTGTTCTAGGAAAAGCTTGGTACAGTCTTTCTTTCAACTAAACCCAGTGAAATTCTTTTCATTTGTATCCTTCATAAATTCTAGCAAAAACTTGGCACAGTGCTGACTTTTACCTTTTACTATTTTAATGTCTCATTTGAGAATATCCCTTATTTAATGACCTCAGGCTTCATGGATGACCTTTGCACTGCTTATGATTTTCTACTGAATACATAAAAATGAAAAAAAAATCCTATGTTCAGTCTTACTAATTTAAGTGGAAATAAAGTTGACTATATCTGTTTTCTTTAAGGGTTATAAAGGAAGAGGAAAATAAAATGTTATTTATATAAAATCAGCTATTGTGTTTGAAATTAGGAGGATCAAGAATGTGATCTTGCCATATTACCCCCAGGTGGGCTGTTGAGTTCCATAGCTGAGTTTTTTCTATACATTGATTTGATTACCTTCCATTGAAAACACGCAGAAAATAGACTGTGTACATTTTATCTGCTTGTACTGTGTTGAAAAAGGCCCATATTTCTCTGTGAACTGGATGATGATCAATGCCATCGCATTAAGAGAATTTTCAAAACATTAAGTCAGTCAGTCAGAGAAAGACAAATAGCATATAATCTTATGTACATGTGGGATCTCAAGAACAAAATAAACAAACAAACAAAACAGAAACAGACCCGTAGATACAAAACATAGACTGATGGTTGCCAGAGGGAGGGGCAGTGGGAGACTGGGTGGGAAAGTAAAGTGATTCAGAAGTGCAAAATATTCTGAAGATGTGAAGTCCAGCCTAGGGAATCTAATCAGTGATATTGTAATAACTGTGTATGATGCCAGGTGGGTGCGAGAAATACTGCAAAGCATGTGATTGTCTAACCACTCTGCTGTATCCCTGGAACAAATACAAAATAATATTGAATGCCAACTCTAATTAAAAAATAAAACGGGAAAATTTTCAAAGAATTTTAAGGTCTCACACTTATTGAAAAAAGCTCAAAGCCCCAATAACTCATGATTCTTTTATTACAAAGTTGAATTTTCTTTGAGTGCCAGATATAAAACCGGCTGCATTTCAAAGATGCATAGTATTACCTTTTTTTTTATTTAGTAAAATTTTATTGGTACTCAAAGGGAAAAAAATTGCTTGGAGATGTATCTTCTGTTCTTCTTAGAAAGACTTACTTTTGTCCCAGGGAGGTGTAGAGACACAATGTTCTTGAAGTGATTTTTACACCTGACCCCAGGGCCCCAGCGGGCCAATCGGAATGTCGACATTCCAACCCCTGCGCAGATGCCATAGTGGTGACTTTTGGGCCCACAACACTAGGCTACCACTATTAAGATTTAATGTAAAGGAAGTTGTTTAGCCCCTTAGATATTTCCCTAACAACATTATTTAATATTAGCCCAATATTTATCTTCAGCATCGCATCAAGCTATAGTTGACAGAGTAAAGCAGAGAACTTGTCTGAATGGAGGAGGTCGGAGTAAGAAAGCGCACAGGACCCCACGCCACCCCGTCCCAGCCGCCTGCAGGGATGCAGTGAGTATAGTACAAGGAGCACACCAGCTGGGGGACGCTTGCAGCCGGTTTCCATGCAGGGGTTGGCCTCGGAGCAGAAGCCTGAATGAAGTTATCACACAAATTGCCCAACACAGTGAGCTCGTCAGCTGGTTTTTGACACGACGTCAACTGCAGATAGAAAGCAGTGATTGCAGCTCCCCAGCCACACCCCTGCACACGCCCCCTGCTGTCCCCGACCAGGGGGCAGCCAGCTGAGACACAGGGTCAGACAATGTGGCCTTACTTGATTTTCCCCGACTTCCGTTTAGAGCTCTGTCTTTTGTATTACAGTCTCTTCATCCTCACCTTACCATAGACACCTAACCTGATCTTTCCTAACCGTTAAGGAGACATCTTTTTAAATCTCCTAGGGAAAAAAATTAAGCAGTACATTAGAAAAGGATAAAGCGATGTTAGGAAATTTGTCTTTTCTAATACTGTACCCTATGTACCTAGTCTTTTAAGTTTGTGCAGACCTAGGACACATTTCATCTTGTTGACAAGAGGTTTTGACAAGTGCCTAGTCATCATCCTGTTTGTCTCTCCACCTTCATTTCCACTCCTATCTCTGTTTGAAATCACGGGGTTAAAGGACAAGCTGTCCTCAGTATTGAAATCCTATATTTGTCCAGCGGTGAAGCACATTCGAGGCAGATACTGCGCTCCTGCCAACCGCTTCCACCTTGACCCACTGGACACCTGTCACCTTCATTACACAAGCTGTGATGCGTTCGTGACGGACCTCCCCTGACATTTACCTTCTTTACTGGAGTCAGGACCTCTGGCTGACTGGGGGAAGTCCATGGAGCTTTCCTCCTTTACATTCAGACAAGGTCATGGGGCTTGCTTTGAGAAAAATGGTGGAAAAATCATGACTTCCATGTGTCTTTTTTCCTTAGCACCCCCACTAACCAGTGGGATGGCCTGGGTTTAAATAACCCAGGTCTCTATTTCCTTCTGTGCAGAATGATATAGTTGTGCTAGTTCATGCCAGAAACCCACTTTGGCTTTGCTTTCCATTTCTCTGTGATGGCAGCATGATTTATTCACCAGTGGACAGGGTGACCACACAGCAGGAACACAGGTCCCAGGTCCTGTACTGTCCTGTGACACCCGAGGTTACCACTTGCCTCATTTTTGGGAGGAGAACCATTGTGTGAAAATAGTCTGAGCAAGTTATCTACTCCAAGCAGCTTATCCAGTCACATAGGCACAGACTTGTAAGAGTGTTGAAAATGTGGAGAGTTTCATGTGTTTTATGACCAGTGAAGGTCCGTGGGAGAGGATGGGCTAGAGAAATGTGTGTGGGGTTTTCTCTTCTGTGATGATTATATTTCTTTTCATTACCAATCACAAAAACAGATGGACTGTCCAAGAATCATGTATTGAAGAATAAAATAATAATCAAACATCTGATTCCAAGTTATAAGTGTACAAAGAGAACACGGCACATCAGCATGGATATAGACCAGCAACCAGTGTGCTTTGGGGCAAATGTATCTGAAGGCTGGTTTAAGTAGCTAAAAAACAGAAGTAAATAAGGACGGTACTAGAGAATATCTGAAAACTTCATTAGACTAGCGCCCCTGTCACTGTAGTCCCAGGACAAATATTTATTATGGAACACTGTCAAAGGGTGGCAGAAAGCCATGCAAGCTCTTATATCATCAAAAGAAAAAGTCCAATGACCCCTCTGGTGAACCTGAACAAGCACACAACGATACCTTCTAGCATAACATTAATTAGTTTTGTGGCTAAACATGGAGAGGAGAACAAAATACAAACATAGTGAAGACTGTACGCCTTAGACAAAAACAAGTAAGCTTCACAAATATGTTGACGAGTTTAGTAAACCAACTACAAAGTCGAAGGCAATTTCACATCCAAAGAGGAAACAGAATTAGCGCCTCCCAAACTCATTTTACCAAATGATAGAGGGCAATGGCAAATATTACAAGGGCGTGTATCTTATCCAGGGCTTGGGTTAGCACAGGTAGCACCCAAGGCCAAGGCCAAGTCTCCCCATCGAAAGTCTCAGGGTTGTGGTGTTGGGACCCCAGCAGTCACCACATAAGGGACAACCCTCTCTTAGTAAAACAAGATCAGGTTTTCTGCCAGTGTTAGAGCATGTCAATACTTCTTTGGTTGACACTGGATTAGTTAGATGGATTGCATTAGGGACCATGATGTACGAAATATACGTACCTTTAAATGACAGGGTCATATGTACTTGGTGTCATGGGACAAGAGACACGTGGGATCTGAGAACAACTAGGAACAGAGAACAGATTCTTGTGCTCAATTTGAGGAATAAAAGCTCTAAGTAGAAGAGCAGGTGGAACTGTGATATCTCTCTCTCTCTCTCGATCTCTCTCACTTTCTCTCTGTGCATACAATTGAATACACCTGAATTAAATGAGCAAAGAATGCAACACTTTTGTATCAATGTGTTTCAAAATGAAAGAGCAACTCTGTGCATTTCTCCATAACTATCATATTTTACTTTCCACTTATACAACGGATGTGGAGTTCTTGACAGATACATGAGGAAAATGCGCTTCACAACGTTGCTATAGAGGAAGATAAATTGCAGTTCAAGACTTTTGTGAACTAGATATTAGTGAGATTAGTATTGATATTAGAAATGTGTGCAGCAAATTTAAAAAAATAGCACCTGAACGCTATCATTTACAAAGGACAGTTGGTGCTTTAAAAATATGCCTTCTAATCTTGATCAGCTTGCTGCTTGCAATGATAATAAATTCCTCAAGTACCTTATCCCAGTGACATATTAAGGACCCGAGTAGAGAAAATCTCTCTCCCTTTGCACCCACTTCTTCATGTGACTCTACTGCAATGGTCCCTGCCTTGGGACTGGGGAGGGGAAGGAGGGGTTGGAGGAAGAGGCCAGGAGGAAACACAGCTGTCCAGGTGTTGGTAGGCTAAGTTCAGACTGTAAGGGAGGATTAGGACCGTAGGCCCAAGTTGCATTTATCAATTCAGTTATGATAAAGCAGAGCCATTTGGCCCCAATTTCTGTGTCTATGTCTTGATTATCTCAGAACTCAGAAGGAAGAGAAATGAGATTAATTTTAAAACCCAAGTATTCGGTACATGGACCAAGAAAACTTCAATTATATTATGTAGTGTCCAATGTTTTTTCTGATTTTATTTTGTAGAAACATGTTAATTATACAAATTGAAAACTTTCCAAAGATCATTAAATTCCCCCCAAACAGTCATCATCTAGAAATAACAATAGTCAAAGTTTAATAGTCAAAAGTAAGTATAATTTCAACCATCTATCTCTGCTGAAAGAAACAAGGAAGAAAGGAGAGAAGAAAGTTTTTTAAAAAGACTTGGAACATGGTGTACATGTTATTTTTAAATTAACTTTAATTCAACTAAAGAAAAAGTTACCAAGGTAAAACTGACAGATTGGTAAATTTGAGAATAATATATATATACCCTTATTGCAAAATGTTTCTTTAAAATCTCTCTAAAATTAAAATAATTAAGAAGCAGGAATAATATTTAACAATACAATATTATTATGACATTCTTAGAAACTTATTTACTGCATGTTTATTGTTACTTATTTACATTTAAATACCTTTGGATACTGTCTGAGAACTCAAAAAGAGTCTGGAAGCTTTGGTTAGAATAAATAATAAAGATTTATTCAGGGGTCTTGGCATTTACAAACCAGAAACACAACTAAGCAAAAACCCAGAAGCATTCTGAAGAAAAGAAAGCTGAAAGTTCTTACAGTGGAAAGTATGTTCTTGAGAATAACCAGCCCTGCATTCCTAGCCCGAGGATTGGTCCAGTACAGTGACTAGTAAGAAGCCCATCAGTCAGGGTAATGGATGAGGTGCCCTGGATGCGTGAGTCCTTCAGGGGGTAATCAGAGCAGAATCTGGAGGTCTAGTGCATGTCTAGAAAGTGACGCGCAATGAATTGATGTATATCCAGGGATTGATGCAGGACTGGAAAGTTCAAAAATTTAAGTTCCCAGACTAGTTTGAACAAAAATAGAATCACTTCCTCATATCTCAACCTTCATAATGTTGGTAATTTTAGCAGCTTGGTTAAAGTGACTCCATTTCATATCTCCCTTCTCTTTGCTCCTTCCTCAATACCTGCAGGTAACTTTAGGACCTTATTATGTATTGTGATAAAATTAGCACTTAGGCTTATATACTTGTTTTTCCACAGTCCCACTTCCTAGTTTTTTTGTTCATTTGTTTGTTTACATGTGAGAGGAAAAAGCAAGGAGTATTTCATTCCCTTTTTTCACTCCCATCCCTCCGGTTCCTCTCCTTTGGTATCAGGCAGTTTGTTCTATATCTATGGGCCTATTTCTGTTTTGTTTATTAATTTATTTTCTTTCTTTAGATTGCACATGTAAGTGAGATCATACAGCATTGTCTTTCTATTTCTAACTTACTTCACTTAGTATCATACCCTTGGGACCATCCATGTTGTTACAAATTGCAAGTGTTCATTCTTTTTTTATTGCTCAATGTATGTATATGGTGTATATGCAACCTAACACGCACCCATCTTCTTTATCCACTCATCTATCGATAGACAACGAGGTTGCCTCTATGTGCTGGGTATAACTGGTAATGCTGCAGGAACATAGGGCTGCATCATCTTTCAAAATAACATCTTTGTTTTCTTCAGATAAATGCCCAGAAGTGAAATTGCTGGATCATATGGAAGCTCCGTTTTTTAATTTTTTGAGGACTCTCCCTTCTGTTCTCCACAGAAGATGCGCTACGCTAATTTAAAAACCACCAACAGTGTGTGAGGGTTCCCTTTTCCTACCTACTCACCAGCACTTCTTATTTGTCGATTTCTTGGTGAGCTGCTCTGCCAGTTGTGAGGTTGTATCTCATTGTAGTTTTAAGTTGCATGTTCTTGAGGATTTGTGATGTTGAGCCATCTGTATGTCCTCTTTGAAAAAGTGTCTATCCAGGTCCTCTGCCTATTTTTTAATTGGATTGCTTGGGTGTTTGTTTTTGTTTGTTTTTGTTTGATGTTAAGTTGTGTGAGCTCTTTACATATTTTGGATATTAATCCTTATAATCAGATACATCAATTTGCAAATACCTTCTCTCATTTGATAGGTTCTCTTTTTGGTTTTGTGATGGTGTCCTTTGCTGTGTAAAAAGTTTTTAGTTCGATGTAGTCCTATTTGTTTATTTCCCCTTGCCCAAAGAGACATACCCAAGAAAATATTGCTAAGGGCAATGTCAAAGACTTCCCTACGTATGTTTTCTTCTAGAAGTTCTATGGTTTCAGGTTTAACACTTAAGTCTTTAATCCATTGTGAATTTATTTTTATATATGGTATAAAAAGTGGTCCGATTTCCTTTTTTTTGCATGTATCTTTCCACTTTTCCCAACAGCACTTATTGTTCACTAGCTTTCAAAATCCATTTAAAATACATATTTACAAATCTATCCATATGGACAGGCACTTTAAATTTGAGTAAATAGACAAATGCTGGGTGTTTGAGAATCGCACCTATGTGGAACAGCTTGCTTAACCTTTGAGTCCTTCCACGGGCTGCTGGGAAGGCTGTGTAAATTGTACTCTGTGCATTGTCATCCTTATGAGTGGCACCTTCTGGGGTCATGCAGAGTACAATCATCCTGACCTTCTGGGTGTACAACACACAGCTGTAAAATAAATGGCAACCCCCTGAGATGTTACATACCGGCAAACTTTCTTAAATGTAGCATTCTGTAAAATTGGACGTTCTCCCAAATAAAAGAGCAAATGTTAAATTGTGGCCGTTGAAATTACTTTTATTCAATGCAGTCTGTATAGTCCTGAGTGGCTTTACCTAATGTATTCAGTGATTCGTATGTTAAACCAGTATTCTCTCGGATTCTATATGCGCCGCAAAGTCTAATCTCATTGGAACTAGATAAAGGGGCACTGTCAAGTTCGATTTAGCCAAGATTACCTCCTCCACAACGCTTCAAAGGTTTTATTCACAGAATTCATGCAGGAGGATTAGACTATGCACTCAGTTAAAAAAAGATTACTCTTCTAGTCTGATGATCATGCACAGTTTTATTGCTAATAAACTCTTTTGAATAACTTCCCACACCAACGAGTAGAATTTCTCATGGGAAATATGTTTATGTAACTTTTTGAAAGAAATTTATACTAAGCTTTGTTTGAAAAACAACAAATAAGATAGTACCTTAGAAGGAAAACCATACTAGATTGTATGGACTATTTAATATCTACTAAGTCTGTATTAGATGAGGTTTTAAAAATGTTAACAAGCGACTTTAATTGACGGCATCATCATATGAGCAATCTCTAGAGCAGATGGGGGAAGTCTGCAGCCCTGAGGCTCGGTCAGCCTGTATTTGTGTGTTGCCCACCTGCCTCTGTTTCTTAAATTTTAAATTACTTTATTGTTGTTTTTAAATTTTTGTATTTGAATGCTTTCTCAGTTCCATAGCCTTCCTCTCCCCACCTCACTGTCATCTGATGCCCAAGTAAATTTACAGTCTGGTGTTACCCGCCTGGCCTTGCAGGAAGCTGAGATTGACGCTTTGGAACTGGGGTCCTGGTAGATTTTCCTGAGACCTATTCTTACATGCATGTAATAACAAATTCAAACTGATTTTATCTACTTTTAATAATGATCAGCCCTGGCAGGTGCGGCTCAGTGGATTGAGCACTGGTCTGTGAACCAAAGGGTCACCAGTTCAATTCCCAGTTAGGGCACATGCCTGGGTTGCAGGCCAGGTCCACAGTGAGGGCCATGTGAAAGGCAACCACACATTGATGTTTCTCTCCCTCTCTTTCTCTAAAAATAAATAAATAAAATCTTTAAAAAAATAATGATCACATACCTACATAGGCTGTAATGTGATAGAGAGCTTAAAATTAGTATGTTGTAATTTCAAGATTTCTCTCTCCTCTTCTATTGTCCTTCTGCTAGTATTGTTCGCACGGAGGGCCCTGAACTGTGAGAACGCAGAAGGGGAGGCAGCAGGACCAGCGAGCTGAAGTTGCTCCGGTCACTGAGCCGGTCCGCTTGGCCTCCTTGCGGCTGGCCCCAGGAGTCCCACCACTCAGAGCGCACTGGGGAAGGACTGCTTGGAAAGTCGAGCTGGTTTAAAACAATCAGTTTTTTCAAACCTTAGTTTATTTGTTTCATACAAAGATAATGCTATATTGCATGGTTTACATCTACGACCTCAGCATTAAGAGTTAGAGTTTTAACTATAAATTGTATTTGGAAGTGAACTTTAGACCAACAGGGCTGTAAACTGAGGCAGAACCTTACTTAATGACCTGACTTGTTCACGGTGTTTTTGCTTACTTCTCTAGCTCCTCACAAGGTTTTGGAGAAGTTAAAGGAAGTGTCAGTATCCCACAGGTGAAAAGGCAATTGATGACTTTTTACTCAAAATCATACAGTTAGTTAAGTTAGCAGCAGTAGGATTACTTTGTGCTTTTTTTACTGCACATCATATATTTTTATTTCATGATGTCTTCCTCAGAATTACATTTTGGGAAAGATCAAAATGAAAACTTCAGCAGAGCTGGAGTACCTTCCAGATTAGAGTCTACTCAGGGTTAGCCTGGCTACAAAAACTATTTCTCCAGTTCCAAGAAAAGCACCAAAGGGCAAGTTTCCTTTAAAGCTTCTGGAAAAAAATGCACCATTGCCCTGAACAGTGCGGCCTGATTTGACAGTCCAGACAAGGCAACGAGCCACAGGAGAGCTTCCACTCTTCCGTGGAGCGGAGGGGCAGCCCCGGTGTGCTCCCTGAGCCCGAGCAAGCCAGCACCGGCTGGTTCTGCAGAAGCGAGTTGGGCCAGACTGCTCACCACTAACACAGACTCTGCCTTCCTGTGGAGGACGAGACAGGGGAAAAAGGCTGCTTACTTTGCTGAGAGGCATCCATTCGTGCCAACCCAATAAAGAAGTGCAACAGGTGAGGCCTTTTAAGATATACTCTCTGAAGCATTCATCCCCTGAGGTCTGTAGAACACATCACCGACTCAGAGAGCTTTCTAAGGAATGGGTCTTGGGAGCCTCAGCCAGACAGATAAAGACATCAAAGTCAGGGTCAGCAAGGAACCAACTCTCCTTCTCCCTTCCCCCAGCTCCCACCTGCAGTTAATTTACTTTTCATGGTTTGATCTGAAAGAATTGTTTGATTGGAAGGTGCTAGACAAGCACACTTGCCATGTGAGTATTTGGAGACCCAAGTTTTGCAACTTGGAATTCACAGCACCGTGGAAGAAGTTGTTGCTAAGTGGAAATTGGAATTTCGATATTCTTTAAGATTTGTGCAAGTGCTTTTGGGTGGGTGATTCTACTCCAGATAACTACAAATATGTGCATAAATGGAACGATCTGGAAGGTTGCAGTTCAGGGACTTAAAAGTTCAAACCTACTGCCTACCTTTTCACCATTGTGCCTTCTTTCCTTGGGGACGTGTGGCTTCTTCATCATGGAGCCCTTCTACTGCCAGAACTTGACATTGAACCTGCTTCTCCAAATTACTCATCTTGGGGTTTCACTTCATTTTGATGCTATCTGTTAGCTGATAGCCCTTGAGAACAAGAATGGGACTTAAAAGAGGAGCATATCTTCAGGGGTGCAGGGGAAGTCTCTGAAGGAAGTGACAGGGAACTCTTGGTTCCAATAGAGAGATAAGTCTACTTTTAGGTAAGACTTCTTCTATTCCCAGTTTTTAGAATTAAAATATCCCACCTTTATTTGACTGAGGTTGTGATATCCTTCCTCCTTACAGTATCCAGTGACATATTTTATAAATGGAAGACAAATGAATTTGAAATGAAGAATTGTGACCCCAAAGAACACCTCAAAACCAAGGCTAAGGGGGGAAAATGTCAAATCAGCACTGTGGTGGCCAGAGAGAGCAACCTCATTCCCTTTAAACATAATTACACTCTCTCTGTTATTTTGTCACAGAGATGGAGTGAGCAGGGGCCAGTGACTAGAAATGAAAAACAAAATCAGAGCCCAGAACATGAGTAAGTAAGGTGGACTAGCCACCCAGCTTCCCTGTGACTAAATGGTTTCCTAGGACATGGGACTTTTGGGGCTAAAACAGGGATGATCCTGGGGAAATCAGGCTGGTTAGTCAACCTAGGTAGGTGACGAGGGAAATCACCACTGAGTTCTGTGGGTGGGACTCTTCATTCAAAGGTTTGCCCAGTTAAGGCAAAGCTTCCTTGGTGAAACGCCAAGCAGTGCCATTGTCCGGGAGTGCACATTCGAAGCAGGCTTTCCAGAAGCTTGGTCAGGAGTGGGGCAAAGATCTGGCTGGCACCAGGGGTGTGCCTTGATTTTCTCGCTTCAAGTCCTGCGTATGGCAAAGTCTGGAAGAGAGCAATGGGGCAGAGTCGGATGAAAGCAGGCAAGAAGTCATTCTGGAGGCGATTGAGGGACAGGAGAGGTGCAGACCCGAGACCCTGGCACTCACCCCAGACAAACTGGTCTAACGTTTTATTCTAAGCCACTCAGTGCTTTCCACCTCCTCTGACCCCGAATGCCTTTCTCTTTCTTTCAGGGCTGCAAAAGAATACTATCTATTGTTTTAGGATCTTTTACAATTCTACTTTTCAGAAAAGGCATCTGTAAATATCTCTCTCATTTAAACTCCCTGTGGAGCTTGGTATCTACCCTCTGGTTGTATCAATAATTGACTTTTAATGTCTTTTCTCCCCAGCTGGGCAGTAAAGGGTTGGCTGAGACTGGAGCACTCTTTTCTTTTAAAACAGCCTCTGATCTGATACATTGTGCCTAGTCCAGAATGGGCTTATCGATTGCCCTAAAGGACCATTGTCAAATACAACTTGAAGGTGAGCCACATTGGTAATTAAAAAAAAAACTACAGTCGGTCTCTCTGAAAAAGAAGTCAAAAGAAACAGGTGAGAATAATTAACCCCATACATCCCAAACATTGTTTCAACATGGAATCTACATGAAAAAATTATCTACATGATTTTAATTGTACTAAGTTGTTGAAATTCAGTGCAATTTTACTCCAGCACATCTCAATGTGAGCTGGCCACATGTGGTTCACGGGCTCAAGAGCCACGCATGGCCAGTGGCTACCGTACTAAACAACACAGGTCCCAACGAGAAGCTGAGAAAAAGTACTGAGGCAGTTGATGGAGACTTCACATGATAGAAGGAATTTAGTTTGAATCTATAGTCAATGAGAAGATACTGTGTTTTAGAAGACTGCAATAACTTGTCTTAACATGATGAGGATAGAAGTTAGGGAGATAAATCCATAGAAATCAAGAGAAAAGATTGTTTCTGTGATAAAGAATACAGGAAGGAATAGTCACAGAACTTTGCAACGGATGGAATATAAAAAAGTAAAGGAGAAAAAGAAGTAAACAGTAACTTAAGGTACCTGGAGTACCAGGCAAAGAGAAGGAAGTTGAAGACAGATACCAGTCTAAGAAAGAGATGGATTTGTTTTCAAACACTTATTTTCAGGTGCTGGCAGGAGGTATAATTTGGAGCGAGGATGAAAGACGAAACCTGGCAAAGTAGCTTTGGGGTGGATACTATCTGGCAGATTGTGAGGATGAATGGAGATGAGAAGGACTCAAGACTTTAATTTTATGAGTTCCATAGTTAGCGAACAGGACGAAAAGTTACCCGTCTGGTGGGGAGAAAACAAAGAGATCGTGGGAGCCACAGAGAGACACGATTTCAAGACAGAAAGGGACAGAACACAGGAAAGAATTTGAGGCAGGTAAGAACTGAGAAAAAACACTGGACAGGAGTAGGAAGCAATCTCTAGTGCACTTAAAACCTTGGTGAAGACTAACCAAAAGAAAATAAGGATTTACATCAGCTGAGCTCTTTCTAAACACCCCCGTTTGCAATCCTTAGAGCAACAGACTGGTGGAAGATGATTGCATCGAGAAGGCTGGCTTGGAGCAAATACCGACCCAGCAGGCATCCTGGCAGAAGGAAACAGAGATCAGCACGGGGTGGGTGGGGTTCTGGGTGATTCCTGATGAATGGCCAAGGTAAAGAACACCCATAAATAAGCAAAGTAAAGGGTGCAAGGAATTTCATGGGGTGCAGCACTGAAAACCACGGCAAAACCATCATTTGGTCTTAGTTAAAAGACAAACAGAAAACAATTAAAGCGAATTTGTCATTGTAAGGACTTACTGTATTTTTTCCAACCACTTTTTCAATCTTTTACTGCTTACCTTGAAGGATGGGCTGATATGGAATGTGTCCAGTGCAAAGTTGCCTTCAATTTTTACATGTTTTTGATAGGGGAGTGGAGAACTCCAGCCCAATCCTTCTTCTCTTTCGAAACTTTTCAATTACAACACAAGCATCAGTATCGAGTATCCAATAATCCGAAACTAAAATTGGGAGGATTTTAGCTTTGCCTTTGCTGAAGTGGCTTGGGATTAACGGAATCAAAATTAGAATTAGTGAGAATCAACACAGTCAGTCTTGAATGGACGTGAGCTTTGCTCTGGGTTGTATTTGGTAAGCGGGGAGTACAGGATGTGAAATTTATTTGGCTACAAAAGTGTCTGGAAATTCCCTGCAGTTTCCTTACACCTTCAGACAAGCATAAGTGCTTCTGAAATCTTTGGAAGATGACGCTTAAATTACTCCCGCTGAAATGACTAAGTCGCACTTTCTGTTTCATGCCTAAGGATTCCAGTAGCTTGACAGATGATAGTGAAAAGTGATGGAGGAGCTCCAGAGAAGGGGCGGCGCAGCACTGTGGGCGAGAGCATTGCTCGGCCAGGAAGAAGATGCTGACCCATTCTGGGCAGCAGGAATAGCTGTGAAAAGGAAATGTGAGGGAAGATGAAGTCAACATAGCTTAATCCACTCCAAATATTTTGTTTCTAAATCGTCTGTTCTAATTTCCCTCAGCTGCCATAGCCTAGTTTAGAGGCTCATACTAGATCTGCGGACATTCTATTCTTTCTACATCAAAACACATTTCAAATGTTGAGAAAGAACCAAAGATCAGGTGAGGGGTTCAGTTAATAATTTCAAACAGGAAAAGGATTATGTAAATCAAAGACTCCAGCATGTCCAGATAGCCATCAAACATCAAGCTTGTGAAAAAAAGGACTTACTCACTTGTCCTTAGAGATGAAATAGCTTTTACTATTTACACAAATGAGCACAATGAGCTTTTGTTTTAGGAAGTACCCAATTCCAACGGGCAGATTACTAAACAGACTCAGAGATCTGTATCCTAACTAAACTGTCAGTTTCTAAATGCCAAATAGTTTATCCCAAAATCATTACGTTCCCGCCTAATCACAAGCTGTCCCTTCAGGGTGTTTGTTTGTTTATTTATTTATTTATTTATATGTTTGGGAGTGAGCCCAGTGCTCCAGGCACTTACTGGGGGTTCAACCTCAGCCATTGTCTGCACACAGCTCGTATTTCTTGACTTCTTCTTCTTCTTCTTTTAAAGATTTTATTTATTTAATTTAGAGAGGAGAAGGGAGGGAAGAAGAGAGAGAGAGAGAAACATCAATGTGTGGTTGCCTCTCAAGGACCACCAGCTGGAGACCTGGCCCCAAGTCCAGGCATGTGCCCTAGACTTGAAATCAAACCAGCAACCCTTCGTTTGGTTCGCAGGCCGGTGCTCAATCCACTGAGCCACACCAGCCAGGGCTCCTTCAGGGTGTTTAAGTACAAATATGTGAGGGTATAAATAATCTCTTAAGCTTAAAAACAGCAACCTCTATTAAAAAAAACACGTGTGAACAATTTTAGATTGGATCCCTTCACCCTCAGAAATGAGATCAAGTTGACTGAGACTCCTGGGTGATGCCTCCCAGGCTTTGTGGGATTGAGTGAATTCGGTCCTGGGGGCACAGTACCATTTCCCTCAGTCATTGATGATTCTTCGCACAGGGGATCTGTGTTATACCATAAAAGTAAGCGTATACGGACAGAGTCTCCTCTGTTACACAGGATACCCACTAGAATGGACAACACTCTTATAGCCACAGTGCTATTTCCACTCCCAGTTCTTTAATGTGGGGGGTGGATGGGTCCACATGTACATGAACTTCAGAAATAGTCACTGAGGTTTTGTGCCTGTAGCACTTCCAGGGCTGAAATCTCAAATCTTTAGTCAGATTCACCTGGGGAACACATCTTAAAGAAGTTAAGAATCATTTAGAGCATGACATTAAAAATATATGTGTGATGCATCAGTATGACTGGAACTTAGCCAAAGTTAATAGTGTTGCTGGTGAATGAATAAAGAGATGTTTACCAAAAGTTTAAACAAAATAAGGTAAAACTTTCTATCAAACAAAAATAGTAATATACACTCGTTGCCTCCTTTTGGATGAAAATTAACATAGTTCCACATGGTGACTTTCATCTTATCAGAGACTCTTGAAGTGAACAGCAGCACACATGAGACACCTTGATTGTGTAAATTCTCTCGGTTTCTTGGAAATTCCAAGTGTCATTTTCTCAGAGCCCACCCCCAAATAAGCATGACTACCCATTCATCACATTGTTGGAGTTTCAAAATCGCAGCTGCTCAATTTTTATTCACTTTCACGGCTTTTAAAGATGGAGCGGTACTATTTAACAAAGCACACTCATTTGGGCGCCTTCTGTCACTAGCATAATTATACTATTATCATTATTTTCTTACCTACAAATTCTTTTGAAAACGAAAATAAAGGTGAGATGGCTAGAGTGGGGGGCGTGGTGGGCGGTAAATGCAGACAACTGTAATTGAACAAGAATAACAAAATTTAGGACAGAAAAAGAAAGAAAATACAGGCAGGACAGCAACCCCACTAGGAAGAACGCTGCTTAGAAGCAGCTTCGGGAAGGCCGCTGAGGCTGGGTCCTCCCGGGAGAGGGAGAAACCTGGGACCGCTCTGCTTTCACTCCCTGCAGGGCCCGGCGTCCCGGCCCGGCGTCCCCACCCGCCCAGCCCCAGGCGAGCGCACGCCCGCCAGTGTCCCCGCCGCAGGTCCCCGAGCCCCAGCGCCAGGACGCCGCCTACCGCCAGGATTGGTGGGGCGGGAAGAGGGCGCGCGTGGGGGTGGCGGGCGCGCGTGGGGGTGGCGAGCGCGGGCGGGGGGCGGGAGGAAAGGGGGAAAGGGGGCGGGGCGGCCCGGCCCCGCGCCCCGCCCCCGGAGAGGCTACACAGAGGGGCGCCCACGTGCCCAGGCCGCCTTTTGCAGCGCTGCGGCCGGGACGCTCTTCTCCGCGCGGTGCAGCCAGGCGGCGGTCGGTGCTCCAGCCTCCCGAGCCGCGGGACACGACACTCTCCAGCCGCTTACCGTCCAGCGCCCGCTAGGCGCGGCCCTACAGCTGCCCCAGTAAGTTGCCAAGTCTCCGGCCTCGCGCTGGGGCCGCAGGCGAGGAGGGGGCCTAGGCGCCCCGGCCGGGGCGGAAGGGCTGGGGCAGGGGCGTCGAGGGCTCTCGTCCAGCTGCGCGCAGCTGCCCGGTGGCCGCGCTCCAGCGACGATGAGACGGGAGTCCCGGGGCTGCGGGACGGGGCTGCCGCCACGAACGCTCGTCCGTAGGGCCGCACTCTGGGCAGCGCTTCTCCCCGTCGGACGCCGGAGGCGTCGGGGTCTGGGCGGGCGCGCCCGTCGCAGGAGCTGGGGGACAGCCTGGCATGGCAACTCCACCAGGGTCCTGTAGCCGCTCTTGTCACGAGGGTCCCCGGGCACCCCTCTCCGGGAGAGCAGATCGGGCCTCCCCACTTTCTGAACACCGATGGGTCCCCGAAGTCGCATTCTGCCACCTTGGTGTTCTTGGGTTAAACGTTTAAAACACCGCTTGGAGTTGGGGAAGCCTTTCCACGTCTTAGACCTGCCGGGGAGTGGCAGGACAGGTAAGGTGGCCCGTCGTGGTGCGGTGTTTGGGATATTTTTAAAGTAAATGGGTCCAGTTTTAAATCTGTTTGAGATGAGCTATAGTTTTTAAAGCTTATTTCATGCAGTCTTCAGCCTTGAACTCGAAATGCCATTCCTGATGTTAAGGGAATCACGAGGCCCATTGCCAGAGTAATGTTCCCCCAGAGAACTTGACAAGCTCTGTGGGCACGACCTTCAGTCCGTGGAGTAACGTGTGCTGAGTCTGTGCCATAGAGGTATTGAAAAGAAATAGCTCACAGGTCGTCTGTATGGAAACACTACCTAGATCTCGAGTTACAGTTGTTCAAACTTTCATGTGCTTATACAGAACTGCCTAAAACAGCGTTTAGATGGCAAGACTTACCGGACTTAACGTGGGGATGTGGTCAGATGTTATTCCAGGAGAGCTCTCTGAAGCCGTGGCTGGGGGTCTAGCATGTGAATTTAGAGTGTACGAGTTCTCTGACTGCGAACTTTCTCGTTCTTGCCCCAGCCGGTCTTTAAAACTTCAGCCACCTCCCCACCCCCACCTCTCCCCAAGAATTAATAATAATTTTGTCCTCAGCAAATTGCAAACTTTTGTATTTGTGGTCTTTTTCTAGGGAATGTACAGGGTAAGAATATTCATGATATACCTTCTCCTGGTTGGCTTTTCCCCTTTGTCATGTTCAACCCTTTTATTCCCCCTTTAACTGCACTACAGCTTAACACGAAGTGATTTCTCAGTGCAGAAGAACGTAAGCATTTCTTCTTTCTCCTTTTACCAAAAGGTTGCTAATCAGCTACTCTGGATTACTCTGGGAGGCCACGTCATTTGCTGGGATCTCTCAGTTTCTCGCTTGCCACTCCTATGTTTCCACTGGGCCTTGATTAGGGAATGTCATTTATCTTAAGGCATCTTAATCTTCTAGGGTTTGCCAGGGCCTTGGAGACCAGCGTAAAATCTGGGTGGTATCTGTGAGGAATTTAGTTTGCGGACTCCTTGGCCTCTTCTGAACGTCAGCAAAGCCCTTTATCACTGTCAGGAGCCAGGAAACACAAATAGAGGCTGGTAGCTGTTGGAGTTTAAAAAATCCAGAATAGTCTGGAGTTTTCCATCTTGTAGTCTCCTCTGTTTTTGTCATGTGAACACAGGGCCTGTGGAATTGTCACGCTCATGGCTTTTGCCTTCCACAGCACCCCCGCTCACCTTTGCAGAGCGAGCACCTGGTCCCCTTCCTGGGTGGCCCAGCTTTTGGTCCCGTCTCCTGCTTCCTTGCTGAAGTTACCACTGTTCCTCCTGGCTCCCTTGGCCGGACCTGGAGCCCCCCATCTGTGGCCATTTCGTCTGTTTACAGCCCTCTTTTTCCACTGGGCTTTCCCTTCGAGTTTTCATTTGGTGGCTTCTCAGCCTAGTTTCTGTCTTCCCTGCTGTTCTGTTATCTTGGCTTGCTGCTTCATATCTGCTCTATCCAGAAATGCATGCATTGTTTTAAGTGTTCAAAGCCACCTGCTGGTTTTATTTGGGTGTCCTTTCAGCATGGAACCTTGAAAACAACCTGATGCTGCTGTTTATTTCCCCAAACATGACATGAACACATGGAGTTGAAGGACTGGCTTCTTATGGGTGACTTACTGGATGTTAGAACAAAAGCAGCATTTCTGAGGCATGCCTGTGCTAAAAATCTCAGCTAACCTTCTGATTTCAATTATGTGCTACTCCTTGTTTAAGTGGTTTTGAAAATCTAAGTGGTTAACTTATTTCTACACCTCTAATCTGAATATTCAAAACCACATAGATAAAGATACGGCCTTAATAAAAAAAAATGGAATTGTTCCCTTTGTTGTCTTCTGTTTTAATAACTTTGCATCCTTCCGTGTAGCACACTGTGTGACCTACAACACATGCTCTGTGTGTCTTCATTTTGACCAAATGCCACTGATTGCAATCATTTGAGAAAGGGTGTTATGTCTGTCTTCAAGCGTCTACTTCTTCTTTGAAAATTAGTGAGTTCCCCTCTGTACCAGACACCCAACCACCAAAAGGAAGGGATGCCACACTCCCTTGTCCATTCTGTACGCCTTCCACGGAGGGATTTTAAGAGTTGATTTTGCTTTGTTGTAATTTTACATCAAGTCACAGCACCTGTAAACAGATGGCTTCAGTATGGCCTACCCTAGAAAACAAGGAAGGAACACACTCCTCCATGACTTCACGATGGGAGTAAGTTCTGAGAAATGCCATGTCAGGCGATTTCCTCGTTGTGCGGACATCACGGAGTGCACTCACGCTGTCCTGGAAGGCGTGGGCTGCTACACAGCTAGACCACATGGTATAGTCTAAGCGTGCTGCTCTACCAAACAACACGAGATTAAATCGTGATTAAATCAGAGAAAATGGTTGAGAGACGAGATAAGAGGCTTCTGCCAGTGTAACAAGGCATACTGCTTGCAGCAAATTTGTTTTTTATATGTAGAAAGAATACACTCTGGAATAATGATAAAAATACAACAGAGTAAATATACAAACCGGTAACATAGTTGTTCATGGCCATTTTCAAGTTTTCTGTACGGCGTGTGATCATGTGTGCTATCCTTTTGTGCAACCGGTAGCACAGTATCAGCAAGTAACGTGTTGTGCCCTGACCCGAGGACGGCTGTGTCATCGCGAGCTGATAGGAATCTTTCAGCCCCCCTGGAATCTCATGGGACTGCCCTGGAGATGCGGCCCAGGGCCCATCTTCGACCGAAACGTTGTTATGCAGCACATGCCTGTGTACGAAGATGACTCTTTTACCATGAAAGCTGAAAATGACTGTATATGGAGATGGCTACGTGCTATCCCAGCGCCAAACGCACACGTGCTTGGTGTTTTTGTTTTAATGGTGGTGACAGATTTGTCCTGATGCTTCTCATGTTTCCCTGTAGTTGCCTTTCTGGCTGTTGTCTCAGAAGTGTTGTCTGCGCCCATGAAGATGTGGTTGATGCCATTGGCAAAACTGAGCCAACAGCTGAGGGCTCACTTCCACCAGGCTCTAACTAGTTTACCAGGCTCTAACCAGCTGAGTTAAGATAATCAGAGCATGACTTACCTATTAACTTTTCTGGTCCAACTTAGTAAACATAAGTGTTATATATTAACCCGTGGAAGCAAGCAGTAGACGATTGTTTTTCCTGCGGGTCTGGGACTCCCTTAAACTTGACATGTTTCTGAGAGTAGCTTCCACTGCTGTTAGGTTACCTTCTCATTGGCAAGTCCCCTTGGTGTTGACTTTGAGATTTTAGTTCGTGTGGCTTGTGTTTAAAGGCCAGCTTTGAGTATGTGAGTCACATCTCTTCCATTCTTATTTAGACTTTAGCTTTGGATCCCTCTCCTCCAGGAAATCTGTGGTTCTCTCTTTTACTGGATGTGTACAGACGTGATAGGTTGATGAAAATCTTGGCGTTTCTTGCATCCAAGATGGAATCATCAAGCTAGAGTGTCTTGTGTGATGATGATTTAGTGCAGCTAACGTCATGTATTTAATTTTATGCCATCTCCCCACCCCACCGCAGAAAAAGGAAATAAATCAGAAAGTAGAACCCATACCGCACACCCATCCCAGTGCCGCACACTTGCACCACCCTTCACAGCGCGAGCCTCACCTTGGGTTGGGCAATGAGGCAGGTGACGTAAGAACATTTCATAACCCTTCTTCCAGGTGTTAAGGGAAAGAGACTATTTTGTGTTCATGTTTGGAATATTTTGCAAACAATACACAGCAAAGAATTTTTATGGCCCTTGTTGATTCTTGCTAGTTTTTCCCACAGCTGTGGGAGAAATTCTTTTCTTTCCTTAACCCACTCTGGTTTCATCGAGGTGACCCAAGTCTTCATACAATTAAAACCTAGTGTAGTGCTGTGTGCGTGGTCAAAGCCCACTTTTTTCCAATGGAGAGCAAGTCACCACAGTGGGCAAAGCCTGATGTCACTAGGAAGCTGAACAATGTTGCAATTTAGTTAGATGCTCTCTTATTATTTTTCTTATTATATATCTTATTATTCTACTTTTGCCCATTTTTTCTTTTTTCTTTTTTGTCAGATTTTAAGACCATTGGATCTGTTGCACTTGTAAAAAAAAAAGATGATTGTTCATTAAGAAAGGCAAACAGTAAAGCTTAAAGCTCGCCTTTTATGTATTCATTTCCTGTGTTGGCCCAAGGATCTGAGTTGGTACCTTGATCATAGTTAATAGATACAGGTCGCTGTGCACGCTGTTTTCTGGCCTTGGCTCTGGGTGTGTAGCTGTCCTGTTGGTAGATGGAGACCATGGTGCTCATCACGAGTGGAATTAACAGCTGTTGTGTATCGATCCCCAAGGAGAAAATGAGGTCTCTTTTTATGTTCAGCCTTATTTCTTCACTTTCTTCATCTGAACTTGGGGCAGATTTTTCAGAATGCAATGCAATTTGTACTTTTAAAAAATCACACTAAAATCTCTAGAACTTGAAATACATTTGAGTGCTGGAGACAGGGCATCATCTCTGTATCACATGCAATGTGTATTTCCCCAAAGCATGTGAGTGACATGCCCCTCCTTCCCCACATTCATGCTGCCTGGTCTCTGCAAGAAGGTATCTCTTTGGTGGAAACAGCTGGATTTGATTTTTTTGTGGAACTACTCTGCAAAATGTACAGTATTTAGCAATTGAGCATCCAAATTAACGAATACTGTTTGCTATATTGGGATTCACTTGGAATAGGAAATGTGATTTTGTAACTTTGATTCTAAAAATAGTCTCCGAGGTGTTCTATTTGGAGTCTTCCATGATCAGCGGCTCGTGAATCTGTTTGGGTGAGTACGTGTTGTAGGTCCCTAAGGCCCAGACCTAGGGTCTGTAGAGAAGCAAAGAGTAACTAACGGGGTCTCAGTTCTCTGGGCGTTGACCCCCAGGGAAGGCGCTGACAATACACACACAGTGGGAAGAGGACGATAATGATCCCTTCGCGTGACACAAAGAGCCGAAGGCATCAGAAGGTGAGAACACTCTATTCTCAGCGGCCAGTCAGTTCAGGTACTGTCATCACCGAACGGTTCCTGTCATCACTGTTAAAAACCTCTGCTCCCCACCCCCACTCTTGTTGCTCTTCGGTAAAACTGGGCTCACTTAGACTCCAGTCCTGGCGGAGCAGTTGCTCACCAAAATTTGCATTTTGGAGAGCAGTGGTACTTATTCATACTTTGGCAAAATTGCTCATTGTTTATTGCCCTGGGCCTCTAGAAAACTGTGACAGTTAACTGAAAATTCAAACTATTTTGAAAGGTCTTAGTAAAGTTAAAGTACACACTGAGAGTATATTTTAGGTGAAAATTGTTATTTAAAGAAATCCTGGGGTGAGTTCATTTCTACTAGGTACAATCCACGGTGCAATGTTATTGTTTTATGGACCCTAGGGGCTCGGAATCCCATTAATCATAATTCTTTATTTGCAACATACTGCTGTCATTCCATTATTGGTTACTGTATGTAAATATTATTAATTTTAGATTCTTGGGTTGAGTGCTAGATGGATAGTCACTGTATTATTTTATAATAACCTATGAGTAAATTAAATTTTAAATAAAGTTCTCCTGACTAAATTAGTAAACAAAAACATTTTATGAATGTCTCCTTTGTGTTTTTCCTTTAAGTAGAGAACATCTATATTGAACAAAATTTTCCCCTTTTCTTCAGAAGAACAGAAATTGCTTTAAAGTCATTTTTTTTCTTTCTGAAAACCCCTTTAAGCAGGCATATCTTTCCAGGCCACCACGATAAAGTGAATCGTAATCTTTGTGCTGGGGGAAGATCTCGCCTTCAATCTGTAACCAACACAGTACCCGTGAAGCGCCATAAAGGGAAGGGCAGTAAAATGAAGCAGCCCTGCACTCACTTCGGTACTGTCCCGGTCTCCCAAGGCCAAGGGCGCTTATTATTTTTGCATGGGCTCAGAGTCCACAGGATGTTTGCAGTTTACTAGTCCTGAAAAAATTTAAATGAAAATTTCCTAATAGTTTGTATCAACTTAGGTTTCAATTCCTCTGTGAAAGGCCCCTGTTTAAAAAATGCAGGCTGCTCTGTATCGACCCTTTTATCGGCTTTGATGATCATATTAAGCAACACAATTTTATACTTGTTTTCGAATCCAACAGCAAATTGTATCTGGCTTTGTTAATTCTGTGGAATCTGAGCGATTGTTTCAGAGACATTTTCGTCAGACCTAGAAGGAGCCCTAGGTGAGTTTCGACACCTCATCCCGAGGCATCTTTAACATTCAAGAATGTGTGGGCCACTTGAGGAATTGACCTTTGTTCCAGGGCAGCCAGTGTGAGAAAATGAAGGCACCTTGGCCTTGATGAATCAAGCCAAGTTGAGATTGCTATTTCAGCATTCGTTTTGAGATGTTGCATTGATCTGGACTTTTATGAAGGAGTTGATAGAAGGAGTAATGAATTCCATCAAAGTCCAAGACCTGCTGAGAGTTTAGTGTGTTCATCACCTTTAAACAAAATGGCACTGCTCAGTGGTTCAGCGAGTCCCAGTTTGGAGAACATGCTGGGCACCGGCTCTGTGCTTGTGTGAGGTCGTGCGAGGTGGTGAACGAGATGCTTCCCTGGACTGCAGGTCAGTCTCTGGCGAGCTTCCTGGTGTTCAGAGTTACTTTCCTACCAAATCCTCTTCTCTTCGGCTTGTTAATCTGTATTATGAATTTACAGTAACGCAGCAGGGGGAGAGTTAAAGGTCATATTCCTTGCAGAATCATACTGATATTCACCACATGAGATCCACGCTGCTTGAGCAGTCTCTGACATTTCACTGTGCAGCTTTTAAAAGATCGGACCAGTGAATCAAGTGGGAGAATGAAAGAGTCAGGTTGAAAAGAAGAGATTGCACCGACTTACTGTTTTATGAAAAGTTTCATAGAGTTTTCATCAACTGCCTTTGAACTAGTGGTACTTACAGCTCTTTGATACGCCTCGGAAGAGTGCCTCCTCTTTTAGTCTGATATTCTCTCCATTCTGATTATGTTTATGCTTAAGTGGAAGAAAGAAGATCCACGCATTTACACACCAGATGGCCCTGCCCCAATAATTTGTGTGAGATTTCTGGGAGTTCACAAAACCCTGAATTCCAACCAGTGGACACTTAGGGTTTCAGGAACCCAGGATGCGACCCCTGCAGTTCAGAAGCCACTCCATCTCCTGGGAAACCTATCTTAGGAGAGAAGGCTTTGGGGCAGGGGGGGCCATTGTGGTCATACCCCTCTGTCTTTCCAATGTAAGGCTGCTCATGGCCTCCACAGAGGAGCGGAGAGCTGGCTCAGAAGCAGTGTAACTGTGGGGGGTCAGGAGTTAAAAAGCTTTGACAACGATACAGTGATGACCTTCCCATTTGTGTGATGGTGGGAGTGTTTCCCTGGCCTCAAAGGAACACTTTGGACTTTCATTGTCTCCAGTGTTGCCACCCTTGTGCCCTCCAAATTAGGTTCACGGGTTTCTCTGTCTCCCTGTGGGCCAGGAAATAAGTTTGATGCGAAGTTCAGCTGAGATCATTTTAATTGAGGAGTTCTAAATACATACATATGGGAAGGAAAAGAAATGATGGATAAGAAGAATAGTCATTGCCCTCTTTTCTTACCTAAAATTGGAGCATTTTTAGAGTGGCATTTGAAATCCAACCTTACAGCTCAGTGTCAGTCTGGTGTGGATCTTCTTGTAGGCATCACTGCCGAGCGTGGTCAGTTTTGAAAGTGCAAAATAACCTACAGCTTTTCTTTTTCACTTGGCATGTTGATGTAAGAATGTGCCTAATGAATACCAGGCAAAGCAAGCAATTTAAAAGTTGATTTCTCTCCTGAAATTCTTGTGCAAGACTTGCTTTGTAAGTGGTTAAGATTTGTAATGTTTTGTTGCAAAACAAAGCCCTCTATCAGTGCATCACATGCGTCACACCGTGGGTGCGTAGGTGGGATTGGGCTTGTGTGCGCTGCATTCATTGCGAAAACAGCACAAAGCTCATTTACATGCCATCGAGAAACAATAGTGGGTGCTGATGACATTTGTAGTATTAGAGCTTGGACAACATATCCTGGGCTGATCCTGTTTTAAGCTCTCCTGAAACTTAGAATGCCACTTTTAAAGTGAAATCACTTTTTTCATTCGATGGTAATACATGAATAAGGGCTTAGCATCCTGGGGATGTGATTATACCACTGTAAAAATGGTGAGACACTGTTGTGATAGCTGGTTTCATATCCCTTACTCTAAATTTAATGATGAGCCCTGGCTGGTGTGGCTCAGTGGATTGAGTGCCCGCCTGAGAACCAAAGGGTCGCCAGTTCGATTCCCAGTCAGGGCATATGCCTGTGTTGCTGGCCAGGCCCCCAGTGGTGGGTGCGAGTGGCAAGCACACACTAATGTGAGTTTCTCTCCCTGTCTTTCTCCCTCCCTTCCCCTCTCTGTAAAAATAAATAAATAACATCTTTAAAAAAATAAACTTAATGATACATTGCAACCTGTCTGAATTGAAGCTTCGGAAGGTTCTCTCCAGCCTCTCTGCCTGGGGACAGTTACTGAGTTGCTGGCACGATGTGTATGCCAGGCACAGTGCAGGGCAGATTTGGAAGGGAAGCAGGCTCCTGAGAATGACGTCTTCTTATAGATTAAGAAACAGATCTTAAGAGGTGTAACTCGTCTGAGGTCAGGCAGCAAGGGGCAGAAGAAGGCCTGAGGTCAAGCATTTTGACTTAACGAAAGCACTGATTCACATTTAGCTATTCTGCTTTTTTGAAAGCACATCAGAATCACTATAATATGCTACTTATGTGGCAGGAATCTCATATATGGGGATACAAATGCAATTTTAACTGAGAAGTTGTTAGATTTTAATATATATTGGAAATTAACATTTGAATAACACACTAGCATAGGACATTCGTGTGATGTTAATTTTTTAAAGTGGCATGCACTTACCCCTCTCAAAATGGAAAAATGTAATCTTAACCTAAAGTAAAGACTGTACATATGGGTTCTGAGCCATCTGAGGTCACTAGGATTTAAATCTCGTAAGTGGTGCTTTTAAGCAAGTAAGTTCTGTTTGGAACGCTATTGTGCTATCTTCTTTAGAAAGCTGTTTAGATTTTTATTTTTTCTGATTATCATAGGTAACAGATGGTTTGCACTTAGTTCAGTGAACCAAACAAAAAAAGAGCAGACTTTGCATAAAATTTCTGTTGATAGTGCATTTTGTCTTGGTGAGATGGATCATATGAACTCCCTGAATAATGAATAACATATTTACATTATTCTGGTCTTTTTTGCTACAGAGTACAAAAAATTGTGAGGACAAGCAACTTAATATTGTCACTTTAAACATTATTATAAATTCAAGAATAGCTCTATTCTTACTGCATTGCTAACTCTAGGTATGCTGCATTCCCTGACCACGTCGAAAACTGATAAATTATTCCAGCGACTTCGAAAACTGAAGGCACCATTTTTTCCACCAAACTACTGGAAATAGTATTAAATTGATTTTTATAAAGATTTGAGCCTTAAGCAAGGCCTCGAGAACCCCCATTATTTCTCTAATCCCAAATTTGAAAGTATGTAGGACAGTCGTGGTCTGAAATTCAGCTTTCTCTCAATGGCCGATCACCAGCCTGTTCACAGTTGTTGGTGAACTTTTGTGCGCGGTGGTGGAAGGTGGAGGTGACAGTTGCATAAGGCAGGCAGGACGGTGTCACTAGAGTACAGGCAGCTTGACTCGGGATGTAGTTGTTGGTACCGATGGTCATTTCAAGTTCAATTGAAAGATGCTTCTGTTTTCAGAAGGGGCCTGTCCTTCATCACACGTAATTTAATGCATGACATATTAGACCAGGGACATCAGTAAAGTTAAACTACATAATTTCACTTCTAACTCAAGCCCTTTCCAAGGATTTGGGGAAAAGTGCTCTGTTAATTGAGCTAAGTGTAATGTCTCTTCAGTGAAGTAAAAGGAGAAAAAAGAATGCAAGAAATCCTTATTCTTTTTTTTTCCTCAAGAAAATGATCTATGTAGAATAATGTTTAAGGAGGAGAAAGTAATTTTGCTTCAGTGTTCACTTTAGTGAAACTTCTACAGAGATTATTTCCTGAATTGAATTTTCCACATCTTTAAAGGCATTATGGTCAAAATTAATTGTTTAGTAAGCTCACATGCTCCTGTCCTGTTTTAGAAGAAGAATAGCAAGCAGCCCATTCTTATTTATTATGCCCTAGGGTTTCCCACCAAGAGCCGTGACATCTCTTCACACCTGGTCTGCCACTGCTCACAGATGTTAGGGACCCTGGTATGGGTGGAGCTGGGATGTGCCTGGGGGTAGTAACTACTGGTGGCTGTTTAAGATAATTCAGCTCACAATTGAGAGAACATTTGCAGCTGGCTCCAGGGCCTCTTCCTCCCCCACCCCGCCCGCCCCCGCCCCCTCCCATCTCATTTTCCGTCTTCTACTTGGAAGTGCAAATGCACAAACTATCCAGTTACACCTGAGCCTAGCGCTCACCAGAGACCCAGCTATTCAGGCTGAGCTCTTGTGTGGACCATGTTCTGGGCGTCTCCCTTCACTATCTGCTGTCCTCAGCATGTAGGTTGTGTTTTCTCCTTTGGATAAGCTCAGCCTTGAACAGCGTTGCTACATGGTCTTGGCAGAGGCATCGGAGCGCACGCCAGCGTGTGGGAAACTGCACGTCAGCACCCACTTGGTGGTGGTGTCTTTGCTTTCCTCCTCTCCCTTCTTCTCTTCCTAAACTCCCTTCCCCTCAGTCCTGACTGTAAAGGCGAGGTCGAGGATAACTGGCGAGGTTTTCAGAGTACAAAAGTAAACCAAAACGTGACTCCAGGGAATGACACTCTGACTTTTTAGAAAACTCTGTTTCCCCGTCCTGTCTGCAGCATCACTTGGTGGTTACTCTAAAAATGGGCCAACCTTGTGCTTTCTCGAGATACCAGCCTCTCTGTTAGTCATCACGCTTAGTCCTTGCTTTTCCAAGTGACTTTTAAATGGAACTAGAAAATGCTCAGCTCATAATGTAAATTCGAGTAGTATATTTACAGCTTTATGAACTCTTGGTATTTATCAGTGATCACATTTGTTATCGTAAAAATCGTTCCCAGGATAGATTCAGTGAATTAGGTGTGTCCTCAGTGATATCTGTCTCTAAAGCATGAATCATGTATATATTGAAAAAACTACTACTATTAAAAAACTATTAAAAACTATTAAAAAAACATCTGGCAGAACATAATTTAGTTCAGCGTTTTAAAGGGTAGTAACCATTTCATAAAACCTTCATGTTTCAAGGCGCTGAACTTGGGGGGTTTTACAAAGCCGAAATAACAGTCCTGCCCATTGAAAAAAATTCCCACTGAGAATTTAATGCTGAAAGTTAGAATTTAGAGAGTGGGAACTGAGACAGGTGCCACCAATATTTTTGTCCCTTCACAAGCCACCTCCTGACAAAGTGTGACATACAGAACCAGGGAGTTCACAGCATTACTGCCATTCTTTAAGCAAATGAAACCTTTGGCTCAATGGCCCAAAGGTAAACTTCTAAACTTTCTATTTTAATTTTTCTTTCTTCTCACACACATGGCCACTGAATAGTTACAGAATGCCCACCAAAGGCAGAACTTTCCTATGTACTTAGGCACACACAAATAAAACAGGACATGGTGTTTTGGGGGTTTTTTGAGCTCTTGGAACTTACATTCGAGGTCAGACTTTCGGTGTCTCTGTACCCAGAGCAGTGTGGTCAGTGACACGGCCTTTTGTAGTGCGACATGGTAAGGAATGGTGGGGACTGTGGAGAACCCAAGAACAGTCAGTTTTAAAAATACTGCGTGCCCCAAAACATGCATCGGAGCTGGCAGGAGTGACTGGTAAGATATTTATAAAGAACCCTGCAGTGTCCCTGGCAATGTGAACAGAATAGATATGGAATAGGAATGCAGCCCAGAAAGCCTATATTTTTATTCTAGATCTCTTAAATATGTCAGAACACACTGGTATAAAAAGCAATTCCAAATATATCTTCCTTTCTTAAAAATACACAGAAAGGAAGAGACTGAGTAAATGTATAGCAGCTGTTGATGGGAGTTGACTCCTTGCTGCTATCTAATTTTGGAATAACTAAGATTTTTGGAAAAGTCTTAAGTTTCCCAGATTTCCCTCTTCTCTTAAAGCTACTCTGAGTGGGAACAGAACTCAAGTTTGTACTGTAGCATGTTCTTCTCCTGCTTCTTGGGTCCCTTATGTATCTCTTAATCTAGCTTCAGTATCCTCTCATTTATCCAAGAATGTTGTGTTATAAAAATGATCCAATAAACCTCATCTCGAAGCAGATTCTGCTTTTTCAGATTATGAGCCCCAGCTGCCTCATGTCCTGGCAGCATGGCAGCCGTGAGGGTGAAGGCAGTAGAGACGGATCTGTTTCACTGCAATGAGAAACAAAATCTCCTGTTCGTGTGTGGTCCAAATATCCCCAGTGCTCAGCGGTCTCATTGTCTGGGCTAAGTGGGTAAGCAACTAAGCTTTTCTGGGCTTGTAGGAAGATGTTTTATGGATGATGGAGAGGTGCATTGGCAGAGCTGTTTTTAAAGGTATTACCTGCTATTGGGAATGAAGTATCCCATACAGGGCTATAGGGAAAAGGAGAGAGAAAGAGGAATTGCAGTCGTTAACACTAAAATAGACTTGTTGCATCAGGTGAACCTTTAAACTTAAGAAAGGTTTACCAAATCAATACTTATTTGATCTGAATGGTGGAGTGTAATGATGTAATGCCCCTTGACACTTTTCCAAAGTCACCAATATTACGAGGACATACCTGTGGGATTTTTATTTTCTGGTCACTGTGAACATGACCGTTCCCTTTTTTTGGAAAGAGGATGTTGAGTTGGGTGGAAGGTTTTGGACAATGTGGATTTCAGTGTAAACTACCCGTTATCTGACTTCATTTATACATATGCAGGGAATCGTGAAAAACTTAGTTTCTCGGTTACAAAAAGGAAAGAAAGAAATCATAAACCATAGAATGTGAGTTGGCAGATACCTTAGCTAATACCCTTCTAACTAAATCTGGTTGCAGAAATTTGCAGAAATTTCTGAATCACGTGTTCTTTTTTTAAGACAATGACAAATCGAGGTGGGCCACTTCTCCTAGGTAGGAACACTCTTTATTAGGGAGGTCTGCATTCTCTTGGCAGTAGCATACCATTTTACATTTACTTGCTGTGTTTGGAGTTCTCGTCTTCTAGTATAATATGGATAGAGTCATATTCATATACATTGTCATTCACATATTCAAAGGAAGCTATCGTCTCTTCTCTGTCTTTCCTATCTTGTTCGTTTATTCTTTAGAGCAGTTCTGTCTCACAGATGACAAGAACGGGACTCCAGTGGCTTGCTCAGCACACGGCTGGTAGCTTGAAGCTTATGGGCCAGACTCTGAGCAGGGTTCCCTCTGGGTCCTGCTCCATCCCTGCTTGGCGTGCCTGAGTACCTGTGAATTCTTTCATTCCTCTTCACGTCAACATGGTTTCCAGACCCCTCCCCCTCTTTTGGTCACCCTTTAGTGTACAGGCTTGGTTAGCATTTAAGCAAAAAGATGGTGGCTGCTAGCCAAGCATCCAAACATTCAGAAGTATTTGAGTGGCTGCTATGTGCTAGGTTCTCTGTAGGCATTTGGGATGCACCAGTGAACCACGCAGTCAAATGAAGTCCCTGCCCTCTGGAAGTGTCAAGTCTGCAGGTTTATACTGGGGCGCAATCCCCTGCCCCCAAAACCAGTGCCTGAGAGGAGTTTGGAATAAGGGACTAGGGGTGCACTGGCAGGGCATGATGTTGAGTTAATGTGGGAATTCTATAAGCAGACTTCAAATGGTATATTAAATATACATCTAATAGCTCTGCTGATTTTCCCCTTTTCATGCCTTCAAACAGATTCCATCTGTGGATTAAGAAAATAATATTGGCTTCAATTGAATTATACCAATTTATTTGTAGGCACAAAACGAGGCCCTAGAAAAAAATTGGTAATAGAAGGGAAAGATCCCAATATTATTAAAGGTCATTTGAAATAAAATCTAAGCAAAATTAAAACACAAAAAGAGTGTTATTTGCAGGGCCTGAAGACTTTGTTTTGAATATGTTTTGAAATGAGAAATATTGGGAGAATTAAGAATGTTAGGGATTGGGGAACCCAAGAGATGGATAATGAATGAACTAGACAAATTGTAAAATGAATAAAATGTTTCAGAAAATCTTATATGTTTTATTAAAAGCAATGAAGTCTTCAGCTTTTATATTATATTAAAACCTCCTTTAATATAATCATCAGGTTTTAATTAAATCATCACAGATTTTTCTAGCTAGAAGAAATGAGTTTTAATATGTTAGAATTTTAAAAGACATAAGTTATGATGTTTATCCAGTTGTTTTATTAGTCCTTAAATTTTTTCTTATATTTTAATATCTATTGCTTATATTTGAATAACTATTACACTTTCAGTCTTAAGTTAGTGACGGTTTATGAATTTGAAAGGTTAAAGTCTGTTGGAGATGAGGCTTTAAAATTCCAGAGTGTTCCAGATTTTTTTTTCTTGGTAACATCTGGATGATGACCTTCAAATTATCTTTCATTGGCGGTGTTCAGCTGCCAAGAGCCTGAGACGAGCCAGAATTCTGCATTTCTCCTTGTGGCATGGAGAAAAGGGCAGGGACTTTGGAGCTTCGCAGAGGCAGAGCTTAGGCTCAGAGGCAGCTGTGATGTCGAGCGAGTCACTTCACATCTCCGAGCACCAGCTTCATCACCTGAAGATTGGCCACCCCACCCCGAGGTGGCTGTGAGGGTTACATAAAATAATGCCAAATGTCCAGACGTAATCGGAGGCCAATGGATGATCCCAATTACTTATTTTCATGTCCCACATTTACTCCTTTTTTCTTATTTCTTCCTCCCTTCCTTCCTTCCTTTTTTTTCCTCCACAGCATTCAAAACTAAAATCACAGAATCCTGCGAGTCTTCAGCCTGCTATATTGAGCTGGATGATGCAATCATGAGCTAACACTGGCTTTTAACCAAGCAGGGGCAACAAGCTTCTTTCCTTAAGGCGTGCTCTGGATAGGATTTCAGCTCGGTTTAGAGTGCATACTGCATAACTGGGCCATTTATTGGCGGAGAACTGCGTGTGCTTCAGTTTCTGGGATGTGGTTAGTTAACACTTTGCTCCTCAGAGCTCTCTGTTTCCTCAGTCCGGGGCTCTTCGTGGGAATCTTTGATCACGGAAAGAAATGTAAACTTCATGCTTGTCTTTTTAGATGGTGCATACCAATCAAAATCTTCAGTGGGTATAAAGAAAATGAACTGTTAGGGAAAAGAAGTGTGTGTGTGTGTGTGTGTGTGTGTGTGTGTGTGTGTGTGTGTGTGTGTGTAATTGAGAGCCTTCATATTATGGCTCCTAAAAGGCTACTGACTGTATTATATCTTATTCTGGAGAGTCAGACAGACTTGACTTTGTGTCCTGACTTTGATATACACTGGGTAGTATTTGACCTCCCTAAGCTGTGGTTTTCTGATTTGTAAACCGGAGGCAGGAACAGTGCCTGCCCCAGAGGGTCGGTGGGGCGCAGGGTCAGCTCTCAGCAGTGGCAGCAGAAATTCTGTAAAGGCCATCGTGGTGATCATATATTTGTGTACATGTTATGAACATGTCTCATGCTGGGAACTTACCCGAACTCTTCTTTGCTGTTAAAGTGATGGTTGAATTCTCTTTAAGCAATGTCAGTGGAAGCCTCTCTTCCGTTACATTCCTGCTGCCATTTTCTCTTTCTAGGGAAGCAGAAGCCGCCTGTCCCTGAACCTTGGTCTTCCAGCTCTGCCCCTCCAGGTCAGCCTCCACTGAGGAGGGGACTGATCAACCTCTTCTTTTGCCTCTGACCCTGCTTTACATGCACTGGGCTGTGGTCTCTTTTCTGCATCCTGGCCACGGGTCTCTCACTAGCATGGGGTGCCTGGATCCGCTTGGCCGAAGAGGAAAGCCCCAGGCAAAGCCTTGAAGAAAGCCCAAGTCTACTTGTGTCCCTGCCAGGAGCGCATGCAGCCAGTTGCAAAAGGAAGAAATCAAACCCAAATGTGAAGGCAAAGTTTCTTAATGCTTTTGTTTCCCAGATGAAAGTGTTTTCTGTCAAGCAACTTCCTGGGGGAGAGAACACCCAGGGGGCATGCTCTGAAAATTGCACTTGAAAAGTCCTTTGAGGTTACAGAATATTATTGAGACTGTATCCTAATGACTGTAGTGACCGCACAAGCTGGACAAAAGGAGGAGAATGTCGCAGCCATACTTGGGGCCTTGGAGACAAAAACCCTTACTAGTCATAGAGAAGCAGAGCTGAGCATGTGTCCTTGGCCCTGAATATACTGTGCCACCCCATAAATGGCAAGAGGAGAGACTGGGCAGGACTCTTACTGCTTCATCACATTGTCTCAGAGGATGTAATATAAGGGACTGTTTGTTCTGAACATCTGCTTCTGTTTTTACCTGGGCATATCCATAACCATCCAAAATAAAGATTAGCTTCGTAGCCTCCCTGGAAGGCTGTGTCCACTATGCTGATTAACTCATCAACTGAGTTTTAAATTTCTATAATTATATATTTTTTTTATTTCTGTAAGTTATATTGAGTTGTTTAAAAAAGGAAAAAACTCCTTAGCTATTTGGTAGTCTCTTGTTTTAATTCATTCTTAAAATTTAATTTTTCTTCTTCATATTTTTTCTACATAATTATTCTATATGCTTGTCTGGTACTTCTAGTATCTGAAGTCTTAGGGAGTTTAAATCTGTTGGTTGTTCTCATAGACTCTTAAACGTGGTGGTTTATTTTGTGTGTGTTGGGATTTTTTTTTTACTGTGAACACATTTTCTATTGAAGTTAATCAGTGAGAAGCCTGCAGGTGTGAATAGGGTGGCCTTTCCTCTGCAGAGGATTTGCATTTGTATATAGAAATGAGCTAAGAGACTGGAGAGTCCCTTAGGTGCATAAAACAGCCCCCCCACCTGGACCACGTAGCCCCTTTGTCTTGCCCTAGCATAGTCTTGGTTCCAGCTCTCTCTTCCTGAGGAGGATCTGAGGCTTTGCACTTACATAGGCATTTATTCCCTTCGTATGAATTTAGCATCCCCTCTTCTGCCTTTATCTCGCTCATTCACATTTATCCTGCCTGTGTCTGTCTGTCTGCCTTTCTCTGTATGTGCACCTGTCTGTCTGTTTGTCTCTGTGTCTTTGCCTTGGGAAATTTTCATTATTTTCTGGTGAGCTCTGTCATATTATGTTGTAATTTATCCAGGATTTTGTTGTATTTTTACAAGAAAGCTCTTCAGAATATGCAGCCCACGCTACTTCTGGCAACAGAAATCCTCGTGTACGTGTTGAGAATTAGTGGTATGAGTATAGTTTATAGTTTTCAAGGAGTAGTTATGAGAGGGGACAGATGTCCTTGCACCCAGAAGATTTAACAGTTCCATCTACTTGCAAGACTAAGATTTCTCAGGTCTCCTGACGTGTAAAAGACTGCATTGTGGAGTCTCCAAGAGACTCTGAGGTCAGCATGCTGCTGTTTGAGCATTAAGGGAATTTCTATGTTAAGAAAGAGAACTTTGTTTTTCAAATGCAAAATCAAGGATTTTTTTTTCCCCTCTCCTTTAAATGCCTGCACTTCTTAAACTTGGATAAAGAGGAAAAGGATGTGTTTATACAAAATCTCTTGGAAGAGAAGGGTGGGATGGGGGTGGGGATGGAGGGGCGCCCGCCCCTTTGGTCTCCCTGGGCTCCTGGGACATGCCTCCCGGGAGTGAGCTGGACGGGGAACCACTGTGCAGAGGTTGTGTGAGGGCCAGCCAGTCAGTGAGGAACCATTTCCTCTCTGAGCTCTGTGAGGCGCCGCGTGTGGGCATGACAAGCCACGCAGTGTCCTCACAGAGCCCTGGTGGAATGGGCGACCTAGGTCCTCAGCTGTCCCCTTAGCTGTCCATGTGCCTGGCAAAAGTCCCTGGGCCTCCGTTGTCTGCTTTACAGTTAGAGTGTGGGACCGGCAGTCCATTTTATTCTCAAAAACTTATGTTTTTATTTTTTTTTAAGATGTTATTTATTTATCTTAGAGGGGAAGGGAGGGAGAATGCGAGGGAGAGAAACATCAATGTGTGCTTGCCTCTCACGCACCCCTACACTGGGGACCTGACCTGGCTTGCAACCCAGGCATGTGCCCTCACTGGGAATTGAACCGGCCACCCTTTGGCTCACATGCCAGTGCTCAGTCCACTGAACCACAACAGCCAGGGCTATTCTCAATCTTAATTTCTGTGCATCTAGCAATCTTTTTAAGGAAAAAGTGGCTTTTATACATGGATTATTTTTGGTGTTCCAAGACATGAATGTCAAACACATCTCTGATTTCTATTAGAATAAGAAATTAATAGCCAGTACCATCCCTTGGGCGCCTGCCCTGCAGTGAGCATTTCACATGTATTTTCTCCTTTGACCTTCAGAGCAGCCTGATGAGACTGACTTCATTTTACCAGTGAGAAAATGAGGGCTGAGAGGGAAACCCTGCCCGCCTCTGAAACCCCAGCTCTTTCCACCCTGGGTTGCTTTTAGGAGCTGGTTTTTATCACCAACTATAGGATCAAATGAATGTGGATGGTAATATTATCACACCTGATTCTCACTAGAATTTTTAAAGGCGTTCAGTTTTACATGAGGGCCATCTTAAATTTTTATTTTTATTTTTTTGTGACTGGAAGGATGAGAAGAATTGTTTTGTTGTCGTTGCCTTTGTAAAGGGGCAGACGAAAAGCAATTTTCTCCCCTTCCTCCTTTAATCTCCAATCTCAGGAATGAATAAAATACAGTAATTGGCTGAAGTGTTTAAGCATTTATATACACAGTCTGACTTTCACATGTCACTGATTTTTTTTCTAGTTTGTTGGTAGCAGGGAAAATACAGAGCCCCACTGTGCTGCCAAAGACAAGTTCTTAGCATGTGTGATTTGTTCTCCTGTGCTTACTTGCTGTGTGTCCTGATATCCTGATAGCACTTTAACATTTAGAAATGGAGAAACTACCAAAAATGATCGATTGGGGCAGGAGTCAAGGGTGACTCCGAGATAAACTCCATCCCTGCATCCAGATAGTTACAATTTAACATGGAGCCATTTTCCTGCACATTTCCCCTTATTGTTGCTACATTTGTGTTATTAAATTCATCCTTTCGGCCCACCAGGCAAGTTTGCCCTGACTTTTTAAGGTAAGTGCTGTCCCTCCCTAGAGATCTGACATGTGCTGCGCTCTTGGTCTGCCCCATTAGAAAAGATATTTTGGTTGTATTTCTCTACTTGAGGGAAAAGGAAGCGTTTAGAAATGTTAAAAAAAAAAATCAAACAAGCTCTAGAATATGAAAGAAGGAGGTGGCCCACATAGTTGCAATTACTATTCATTGCATATTCTCCTGATTCCACAATAACTTATCTTTACACTCACAGAAAGATGTTCCAGAGCAAGGACGTGACACAGATAGGGGTTCGGATGTGAGACCTGTGGGAGTTGCGAGCCCTGCGGGAGGCACAGAGATAACCTGGAAGGATGTGTTTGCCGGGGGTTTAATTCAACAGGGAGCTGTTGTCCTTCCAGTTGTCGAGGCAGGATTCTGCAGGCTTCGTCGGTGATCGGATGCGTGTGCACTCGTGCAGGGAGTTCCACAAAGCCGCTCAGTGGTTCTGGAGCCGTAGATGCTGAAATGCTGCTTTGCTGCCTGCAAACAAGGGTGTTCCTGCAAGCGGGGTTGCGTGACTGTGAAAACTTGTTAAACAAACTTGGTCTCTGCTGACAGAAGATACATGAAACGTGGGGAGGCTGCGTAGTGAGAGTTTGGAGGGTTCAAAGAGTTTGCACAAGCTATACTTTTTGGTAATAGTCATATATTGTTTGTCTCTTGGTGACGAAGAAATCAGTTGCTTTTATACCTTAGAATGTTCCACAGTGACCAGCTGGCAGATTCAGTGTGTGCCTGCCCTCGAGTTTTACAAAGCAGGCTTATAAATACTCACAGAAGCTAGGGATAGAGCTCCATGGACTATGTGTAACCCTCCGAGGTAAGGCGATCGGGAGAGAAGTAAAGACAAACACAATCAAAATCCCCACCGCATGCTCAGTGGGAGGAACAAGTTGGGTGGACTCCACAAAGGCTCCTAGAGGCTGCCACAGGAATTCACTGGATGTGCTCAGACTTCAAAGATGGGGGAATAAAGTGAATGGTGCGGACCTGTGAAAAATAGCAAATGAATGTTTGAGTGGAATCTCCATGAAATTTAGTCAAGAAGGAGAAAGGAAAGGGGAAACCCGGTGCGGTAGCAATAGGTGACCGAGGGGAGGCAGAGCTGCTAAGTCCCTGTTTTACCTTTGTCTTCACTAGAAGGGTGGATGTCTCACCAGAGGACAGAACACATCACTGAAAGGGGACCGGGAGCCCACACTGGCCAGAGGGAGCCTGGCTGCTCTAAACTAGTTCCCAGTTTCAGGCCCGGGTAAATTATATCTCACAGCATTAAAGTAAGTTGTAGTTATGAGCCTGGAGTCACTGCCTGGAGTCTTGGAGGCACCTGGAGGTACGAGAAAGGGGGCAGAAGAAAGGAACGAGGCAGACTTCCTTACTTTTGAATGGAGGCCAATGTAGATCTTAGAAACCACTGGCCAGGGAGCTGGGCACTGTTCACTAGCAAAACTCTAGCTGTTTGTGGAATGTAGTTGGAAAAGAAATGACCGATTTGTTTTGCATGAGTTCAGCAAGAACAAGTTATGCCTACCAAACTCCACACTCTCTTTCGTTACGTGGTTATTTGATTGGTGGATTTGGGAAGTTTAAACATAATGTATTAGGATTTTGGCAAAGCATCTAACACCACATGTTATGATAACCTTGGGATAAGTTGGAGAGAAATGGGGGTTTTTCAGTAGTTGCATGATATGCCCAGAGTGTTGATTAATGGCTAGATATCAGTTTAGAGAGAGTCTTAGTGGCCTGCCACGATACCCTGTCCTTGGCCCCATGAGGTTTAAGCATGCTTATCATTTACTTGGATTAGCATAGAAGACGTGCTTATTAGATTAGCAGGGACATAAAGATAGATAGGTTGCTAAATACATTGATTGATGGATGGATGGATGGACTTGTATGAACACATAATCCCACATAACATGAAACTTAAAATTCTGGACTTAGATTTTAAAATAATCAGTGAAACAAAATGAAATCAAGAAGACCAATGTATATAAATATCTTTGAGAACAAAAGACACCTGAGGGTTTTAATGGACTACAAGCCAAGTATGAATCGTTCACTCACTGAATAAATGTTTACCTCACTCCTGTCTATATTTTAATTGCCCTGAGTACTTTGAGAATGCAAGAAATGAATAAATATAGACTTGCTTTCAAGAAGCTGTTAGTCTAAAGGAACGTATTAGTTTCCTAGAGTTGCCATAAAAAATAAATAAATAAAAGTGCCACAGACTGAGTGGCTTCAAATAAAAAATACTTAGTGTCCCAGTTCTGGAAGCTCGAAGTCTAACATCAAGGCGTCAGCAGGGCCCAGCCCTCTGTGAAACCGGCTGGGGGGTGGGGGGGAATCCCTCCGGGGCTCTTCCAGCTTCCGGTGGTGGCCTTCGAGCTTTGGGGATCCTCGGCTGGCAGCTGCGTTCCCCCACGGTCTGCCGCGGACATCAAGGACCTTTTCCTCTTCCTACAAGGACAGCGGTCCTACTACATCAGGGCTCACCCTAATGACCTTGTCCTAATTTGACAACAGCCACCAAAAAGCCGTTTCCAAATAGGTGCCCCTGCTTAGGACTTCAGCTTAACTTTTACGGGAGCACAGTGCTTGTGAAACACGTTCATGCAAGTAGTCTCACTCTGCCCCCGGAGAAGAACAAGTGCCGTGGGAACTAGTGATAGGGAGACCTTACTCAGCTCAGGGGTGGGGGTGCCCAGGATGACTGGGAGCCATCTAGTGCAGGAGGAGGAGTAACTTTCTAGGAAGAAGAAACAGCTCTGCCGGAAGCCTGGAGGCAGTTAGAGGCTTCGAGTTCTGAGAAAGTCAGGAGGAAGCTCAGAATAGCTGGAGGGCATGAGCAGGAGGCAGAAGGTGGATGACGGAGGTAGCCAGGAGCGCACCTGTCTTGAGGTGGTTTGTGGTGTCTATTCAGAATAAGACAAAAAGAACTCATAGGAGCATACACACTGGAGGAAGTTCATAAGCCAAGTAGCCTGTGAACTAGTTTAAAGCAGCTAGGTCCCCTCCTGCCAGCGTGGGCTTGACCGCATCCGGAAGGCTTTGTCTTGCTGGGAGTGTCATTTAAAGTTAGGGTTTTCACATGTGGTTCTTGTTCTTTGAGTTAACATATTTCTCTGAGGGGGAAGAGGCCTTAGGATGATAGCCATTTGGGATATTTTGAATGAAAAGGTTTCCATATTTGTTCTTTGGGCAGAATGAGGCCAATGGTGGCTAGGAGTTGTAGGAGGGCTTCCTGCAGGAAGAGGCGTTGTGTTAAGAGCCATGGAAGCTACCCGGAGAAGAGGCTGCCTTGGGACTTAGGCCTGCCCTGGTCCATGGGGGGTGGATGGCTGCCTCTCCGAGATGAAAGGAATTCTGCAGTGGAGGGGAAGTGGGGAACCATTTCCTCTAAGGTCCCCTACGAGAAGCATCCACTAGGGTTTCAGCTAAGAGCTGTTAAGATTTCTAAAATGCATTAACACGTATTCCATAATTTCAAAATTAAGGGCATTAACAAGGCTTTACAATGAAATGTCACTGGGGGCTTATTAAATAACCGAACTCCCCGGAAACTCTCTAACACAGTGTTATAGGTCAGTGAGATCTCAAGTAGAGATACCTTTGCCGAATTTCCCCCACGCACGGGTTCTTCCGAGGCCGTGGAATCGTGGTGAGTGCCACTAATCTCACGTCTTCGGCACAGCTGTCTCTCTTCTGTCCCTGCTGCTCGTTCTCCCCGCCGCCCTGGCTGGCCTTGTGCTGTCCAGCTTGTTTCTAGGGATCAGCTGCTAGTCATTTATGTTAAGCCACATAAACCCTACTTAGAAGTGATGGTGTGTAAATGTGCATGTTCTGTTTGACACCGAACGCGCAGTTTTACCTTCCATGGGGGCAGGAGGGAGCAGAAGAACACATACTACACGCAAAAGTGTTAATCCTGCCCGGGTGCCTCGAGACCCAGGATGCCTACCAGCTGCCAAAAGTATATTTAAAAGGGATTTCGACATTTCCTTGTATCTCCTGAAGGAGGTGCTGTGCACATTCCATACCAGCCCTTCCCCAAACCCCTTTCCTCTCTGCCCCACCTCTCTCAGCCAGATGGATGCCCTCTGGGCTGCAGGCTTTTCTTCTGTCCCTGGCCCTTTATTTTTTTCTTGTACATTTTTCTCTTTGAGTCAAAGGAAAGCTCCAGAGTTGACAGAAAAGGCAAGAAAGAACCTTTCTGCTGTCTCTGCAGCCACTCAGAAGGCCTTGGAACTGACACTCTCTGTAGAGCAGAAACGCCAGGTCCGTCAATCTCGTTCCCTCTGTGTGGACAAGAAGGCACGTGTCCCAGGGGTAGGAGGTGGACCCTCGGACTGCAGGGTTTGTGTGGAGAGTAGCAAAGTAGAAGGCGAGGGGGGTCGACCACGGCCACCTGACGGGGGAGTGGCTTTGAAACCAGGCTGAAGTGTGTTCAAGTCCTTGAAGTGGAGAGGAGGCGTGTTTGCTAGACATGTTAGTGAACAGACCCAAAGCAGTACAATTCAACTCACCCTGCACATTTGGTAACAGTTCAGTTGTTATTTAGGAGGATGCTGAGATTTGTAAATGCCTACGAGCATGTTTTAAAATGAAGGACACTAAACCCTGACCAAAAGAATTCATTTACAGATCTCTGCACAGCCTGGTTTCAAATAATGTGTCCTCTCCCCAGGCGTCCTTTGAGGTCAGGGGTGGGACAGGACAGGGCTGGGCTCCTGGACAAAGAATCAGCCCAAGAGCTGGTATTTCTCTGTCCACTTCTGAGCACTCTGAAGGTCAGAGGAAACAGCTTTGCAAAGAAACAGCAGGAGTGCCAAGATGAAGGGAGTTCGTTTGTCTTTCTTCTTGTTATATTCCTGTCTTCACAGTATGCACCCACCGTGAGCATCTCGTAATCCAGACCGTGCTAGAGCGTTTGGAGGCAAGAAGGCCAAGTTATTGTCTTATTTCTGGGGAACAAAAAGAGGAAAAATAACTTTTTAAAAAGAAGTTTGAGAAACTGCTAGTAGATACACATGTGGCTGATGTTTTAAATTTCTGCTTAAATGGCAGGTCTTAAAATCCTTGATGCTTTTCATTTTTATAAGTTGTATTCGCTGTGGAGACAACTCTTTCCATGTTATTTGTCTAGAAAACACTTACTGATCAATGATTACCAAGTGGGGCTTTTAGAAGTGTAAGGGATACTTTGAATTTTAAATTGCATAGTAACTTGCAAGTTAACTTGTTGTTATTCAAAATTAAAAACCAAAATAGATGTTTTCAAGAACTTCTGATGAAGATTTTGCAGATACATATGATTATTTTAATGCCTTTTTTTTTTTTTTTGCTTTTTCTAAGGGAAATAACCTCCATTATTATTAATGTAAAATTTAGGATCTTTTTCCAAAAAAGGAATTTGTTTTTCAAATGAAGGAAGAAAGAGAAAAAAGGTGAGCTTTTAAGTAATTGATTTTAAGAAGTGGCTGATTATACAAATGGTCAGAATTTCAGTGAATCTTAAAGAGTAGTGATATTGTCAAGTTTTTAGAGAAATTCAGTTGGTTCTTATTTATATTCTTTATTCTAAGGACTAGTTAAACAGCATCCAGCCTATTCTGAAAATGAATTCTGGCATGAAAGAGTGGATAAGAATCAGGTCAATTTTGGCTCCCCCGAGGAAGACTTCTCTGCCAACCCCAACCGCAGCCCCCATTCTGAACAGGGTGCCCCCTGCCCCCCCTCCCACCGTACACCCCAGTAGTGCTCTGGGCTTCCTTTACCCACAAGCCCGTTACACAGGGATGGCCCAGTTGTAACTCTTCGGCCCATATGCCCCTCCTCCACCACCCCCTCCACCCCACTCCATGGAATTTTGTTTGGAAATTGCATTTAGACCATTTTATTTTTCCTTTTTAAAAATTCCAAGGCTTGAGCTTTTAGAGAATCGACAGTTCATTAAGTAATTGATAATAATTAATGTGCACTACCTACAGTTTCTCCAACTTAAAAGTCCTCATCAGAATTTGTCTCAGTTTTTGTAATACTATTACAAAAATAGAGCAGAACTATGACAAGAATGTCAGACTCGCCCTTAAGGATCTCATCATTTCAAGTTATATTAAGTTTTAAAATCCTTAGTTTGCATATTCTAAACTTATTTTTTTTTACTGTTTTATTTA